>CM035227.1:66701970-67001970 GCA_020226215.1 Sindora glabra
TCCAGTTCTGCTCCCACGACATTGAATAGTACCGTTCTGGTCTCCTACACCTCCGTATGCTGCCGTATGCCGCCACCAATCAGCAATACTGAGGTCTAGGCTTCCACCAATAAGCGGCTTAGATTGCTGCTGGTCCCACCGTTACCTTAGTCACACAAAAAAAAAAAAAAAAAAAAAGAAAGGAAGAAGAAGAGAGAGAGTTGGGTTGTTTTTATCTTTTGGTTTGTTTGTTGGCATAGGAGAATGATTGCTAGAAGGCTCTAGATATCATGTTAATTTAGAGAGAAATTTGTATTGCCATATCCTCAACTGAGTTAGGCAGTCACTATATATATTATAATATAGGGTACATATAATAGAATATAATAGATGTGGGACCTATCTACTAACAAAGCCTATCAAGTTTTCTTTGCTTTTATGGTTAGTTGCATTTCATTTTTTGAGAGTTCAAATTTATGTAGCAAGTTTAAGGTTTGTAAGCTTTAACTTGAGGGGGAGTGTTAGAAAGTATTATTTAATAATTGGGTCATGGTACGGGCTTGGGTTAGATTAGGGGCTTAAGTCCTTGTTTCTTAGTACCTCTATATAAATAGAGTATTAGGGTTCTTATGATGTACTTCACCCTTATTACCAAAATACAATTGTTCTCTCCCTAATCTTTTCTCTCACTTTCCCTTCTTCTTCTTCCTTTTGAAACCCTAATTTATATTCTCAACATAAACTCTTAAGATAGAATAGACATTTTTCAGAGTAGTAAGATTCAACATACTGACTAATTAAGTAGAAAATACAGTATGGCCAAGTAGACCATTAGAAAGGTTACTTAAAAATACTTTTCTTTTTTTTTTTTGGGTGGGGGTGGTGGAGGGAAGGTCATGGTGTAATTTTGGATATCATGAACGGGGAAATGGTAGATGAACGCAAAGATGTAAGGCTCTTATAAAATAGATAGTAGAGAGATGCAACTGTAACTTTTTTTTTTTAAAAAAAAAAAATATAAATTATCTACAGGTTTCATATATTTCTGGAGCATTTCTGTATAACTGACAGATCTCATAGGAAAATTTATATTTTTTAGTAGTTATAAAATATAAATTTTGAGGCCATTATTGTTCAAAAGTTCCTGTTCACTTTCTCTGGAAAAAATACTCATTTTGACTATATAATGTAACTTGCGTCAGATGCTTCTACTCAGTTGAGACTTGAATTTTGTATTTGATTCTGATATGAGTCATACTAGATCTCCCCATGGCTCAATGTTTGAATTATGCGAGAGGAAATTATAATTCAGTACTTGCCATTCTGATTAGTTTTGACTTATTATGAGATAAAGGCCTGCAGCTCTTCTTTGAATTAGTTAACATTCAATTGATTAACAAAGCATAAAATTCATTAATGAAGAACTCAATATTGCTGTTTATAACTCTTTAAGAGATGGTTTTAGGGGGAAAAGTAGAATCCACCATGGCATTTGTCCTTTACTCTGTGTGGGTGTTTGTACTGCTATGTTGAATACTCATCCATAGGTAGTGGATTCTGTTGTGTGCAAAATAATTATTAGCTGTGATGTATCTCTTGCACCGTTCTTTCTAAATTTGTTATGATTCATTCAAGGAAACCAATGGTGACAAGCTTACAAATGAAGGAAAGAAAGAAGAGGAAGAGAATTCCTTAGATGGAGAATTCATAAAAGTTGAAAGGGAACCAATAGATGTGAAGGAGGGTTCACATACAGCAGAGACATTGCTTGCAAATGCTGAGAAGTCATCTATGAATGAAAAAAGTGTAAGTAATCAAAGCAGAGAATTGATAGAAGCACAAGAGAAGATACAAGAACTGAATGCTGAACTAGAAAGGTTAGTGGGATCCCTGAAGACCTCTGAACATGAGAATGCTCAGTTGATGAGTGACATCTCAGTTACAAAAGATAAGTTGGAGGAAACTGGAAAGAAATACGAAGATCTTGAATTGAGTCACAAAAAACAGCAACAGCAGATTATTGAAGCAGAGGAGAAATATAATTTGCAGCTCAGCACTCTGCAAGAGGTACTGCAAACTCATGAAGAGAAGCATAAGGAGTTTCTTAGTGTGAAGGAAGCATTTGATGGCCTGACCCTTGAACTTGAAAGCTCCAGAAAGACGATGCAGGAATTGAAGCATGAACTGGAACGATCTGTTGGTGATGCAAAGAAGTTTGAGGAGCTACATAAGCAAAGTGGATCACATGCTGAGTCTGAGGCAAAGAAAGCCTTAGAACTTGAGAGACTGCTGGGAGAAGAGAAAACAGGTGCAAAGGGAAGGGAAGATCAGATAACTTCGCTAAAGGAAGAACTGAAGGGATTGTATGACAAGCTAGCTGAAAATCCGAAGGTTGAAGAAGCACTCAAGACTACTGCAGCTGAACTTTCTGCCATTCAAGAGGAGTTGTCCCTCTCTAAATCCCAGCTGTTGGGCACCGAGCACAGACTCTCTTCAAAGGAATCTCTTGTTGACGAGCTGACCCAGGAATTGAACATGAGGAAGACTTCAGAAACTCAGTTGAAGGAAGATATTTTGGCACTACAAAACATATTTGCCTCTACTAAGGATGAATTGCAAGAAAAGATTTCCGACTTGGAAAATACAAACTTGAAGTTGCAAGAGGAACAAAAATTGAAGGAATCAATTGAAGCTGCCTTGAAAACTCAGGAAGCACAAGTTCTGGCTGTACAAGAGGAATTGGCAAAATTAAATTTAGAAAAAGGAGGTCTTGAAGCTTCTGTTGCAGAGCTAACCAGTAATGAGAAGAAGTTTAAGGAGATATGCAGTGATTTAGAGGAAAAGCTGAAGCTTGCAGATGAGACTTTTCATAAAACAGATTCTCTTTTGTCTCAGGCTCTCTCAAATAATTCTGAGCTTGAGCAGAAGGTCAAGTCTTTGGAAGAACTCCATAATGAATCTGGAGCAGCTGCAATAAGTGCTAATGAGAAGAATCTTGAGCTTGAGGATCGAATTCAGGCTTCAAATATGGCTGCAGAAGAGGCAAAATCACAACTGAGGGAGCTGGAAACACGCATCACAACTGAGGAACAGAAGAATGTGGAACTTGAGCAACAGCTAAATTTAGTACAACTGAAAACTGATGATGCTGAGAGAGAAGTGGCGAAGTTGTCTGTAAAAATAACTAAGCTCAATGCTAAGTTGAGTGAGACTGAAGAAGAAAAGAATATTCTTAATGACCAAATGCAGGAGTATGTAGAAAAGATAACTCAACTGGAATCTGCTTTAAGTCAATCATCATTGCGGAGTTTGCAGCTTGAGGAGGAGCTGAACATTGTCAAAGACAAATGTTCTGAGCATGAGGACCGGGCGAGTATGAACCATCAACATAGCCGAGAACTAGAAGATTTGATACAAACATCTCATTCCAAATTGGAGGATGCTGATAAAAAGGTGAGTGAGTTGGAGTTGTTACTTGAAGCAGAAAAATACAGAATTCAAGAACTAGAACAGCAGATAGGCCTCTTGGAAAAGAAATGCAGCGATTCAGAAGCAGATGCCAAGAAATACTTGGACAATATCTCTAATCTGACATCAGAGCTTGAGGCATTTCAAGCACGGGCTGATAGCCTTGAAAATGCTGTGCAGACAGCTAATGACAAGGAAAAGCAGTTGGAGGAATCTTTGAGTATCGTGACAGATGAGAAGAAGATATTAGAAGATTCATCTAAGAGTTTGAACGAGAAGCTTGCTGAAGCAGAAAACTTATTGGAAATTGTCAGGAATGAATTAAGTCTTACTCAAGAAAAGTTGCAGAGCACTGAAAATGATCTGAAGGATGCTTTGTTGAGAGAGAGTGAGATACTCGATAAACTTAAAGTTTCTGAAGAAAAACTTGAGGCTCAAGAAAGTATTATAGAGCAGACTGCGGCAAGAAATTCAGAACTTGAGTTGCTACATGAATCTCTAACTAGAGATTCAGAAGATAAACTACAAGAAGCTATAGCAAAATTCAGCAGCAAGGACACTGAGGTTCATTCTCTGATTGAAAAGGTGAAGATCTTGGAGGAACAGATATCTGAAGCAGCCAAAGATTCAACATCTTTGAAGCATGAATTGGAAGAGAGTTTAATTAAAATCTCTTCTTTGGAAAGCACAAATGAAGATTTGAAAAGTAAAATAACACAGGCTGAGGAAAAAAGCTCTCAATCTTTGGCTGAGAATGAATTATTAGTTGGAACTAATATACAATTGAAAAGCAAGATTGATGAACTTCAGGAATCACTGAACTCTGCAATTTCACAGAAGGATGCCTGTGCTGAAGAAATTGTCTCCCATAAGAACATAATAGCTGAATTAAGGGATCTACATTCAAAAACATCTGAAATTCAACAAGCACATGAAGCCCAAATCCTGGAAGTAAAATCACATTTACGTGAAGCAGAGCAGAAACATACTGAGAAGGAGTCAGAAGCCAATGATTTAACTCAGAAGCTAAATGCTCTAGAGCACCAAATACAAATTTATGAGAATCAGGCTCATGAAGCAGCTGCAGTTGCTGAAGCTCGCAAAGTTGAGCTGGAGAGGAGTTTCCTGAAATTAAAGCATCTTGAATCAGTTGTTGATGAACTGCAAAGCAAGTCACTTCACCATGAAAAAGAGAGTGCTGGGCTAAATGAGGCAAACTTGAAGCTTAATCAGGAAATAGTCCTATATGAATCCAAATTGGGTGATCTAGAGAAAAAGCTGTCTGCAGTCCTTGATGAGAAGGATGAAACAGTTCAACAGCTGCTTGCCTTGAAGAGTGCTCTGGAAGATCTAACAACAAAGCATGCTACGCAAGTAGATACTCTAAAATCCCAGGTTCAAATTTGACCTTTAATAATATGCTTATTCAGCTTTCTTTCTTTTTCTTTTTTTGGTTGAACTTATTTACATTTCTTATTTCTATTGTATTGGTAGAAATTTTTGAAAACAAGAATTGTATTGATAGCTAGAATTTACTCTGACAGCAAAATGACATTGCCTTTCAGATATCTTCAGTCACAGAAGAGAAGAACCTTCTCAGTGAATCCAATCAAAAGCTTGAGAAGGAACTTCAAGCTGTGATGTTTGAGCATGAACAGAAGTTGTCTGAAATTGAAAATCTCAAGGCTGAGGCTGCTGAGAAAACTGTCTTGCAAAATCAGCTCAAGGAAGTTGAAGAGGAATTGAAGAAAGCTGAGTCTAACCTAAAAGAAGAGGTATTGTTAATGTTGTTGATTGGCAAATGACTGCAGAATTTAAAAATAAAATTACTTTGCTTGACTAAATTGACAAATATACAATAGAAGTTGACTGGTCTGGTCTGATTAATCTGATGTTCTGTAGGTTGGAAGTATTATCGCAGCTGCTTCTCAGAGGGAAGCTGAATTAAATTCAAAATTGGAGAATTATATGCAAAAGGTTCATGATAGAGATTTGCTGAATGAAAAGGTGGTACAACTTAAAGAAGAGTTACAAGTTGCCCAAGCTACTATTGCTAATCAGGTATGACCATCTACTTTTCTTCTTACAGGCTGGCAGATGCACTCAATCTGTGATTCTGGTGTAGAAAATATAGCTGACACTTATAAGAAAGTGAATGACATTGTGCTCTTTATTCCTTTTTGGTTAAAAAAAAAAATACAACCAAGCAGAAGGATACAGGATCACAAAAGGATTTGGAAAGAGAATCTGCCCTGAGGAGTTCTCTTGAAGAACTTGAAGCTAAGAAAAAGGAAATCTCCCTTTTGCAGAAGCATGTAATAGAGCTCGAACAAAAATTGCCGCTGGCTGGGGCTAAAGCTTCAGACATGGTAATTGAACATCCCAAAAGTCCTAACACATTTGACTTTCTATTTACTCGTGTAACATTAATACACATGATCACAAATCTTCTAGCCAATTGTCTATCACAATGACTTTGTTACTGTTTTTATGATTTCTACTGGTCAGTAACTCAACTCTTAATGTTATTCATTGAGAAACATAGTTAGGATTTAGAGAGAGAGAGAGAGAGAGAGAGAGAGTAGAGAGAAGCTAGATAATTAAGAAAAGTATAATATTATTGACTGAATAAAAAGACTGAATCGATACATAAGATTCAACCCATACTCTATTTGTATAGAGCTACTAATAAGTATAAAGACTTTGATATCTCTAACTTTGGATACAGGGCAAATAGACCCATAACATAACCAAAGTCCATAATATTATAAATCCAATTACTAATATTACTCTCGAATACTCTTCCAACTTATTAAGCTTAATTTTATTACATAAACTTGAATTCCCAAAAATAAAATGCAATAAAATATGACTAAAAAAATTTGATAAACTTCACGAACAGTTTGTGAATACTTCCTCCATAACTTCTAGAAGTTTCTTTAACTTCCAAGCCAGAAGGAACACCAATACTTTGCACAAACCAATCCAATGCTAGGATGGCGAAAACACTGATCTAAATTGTAACTCCCTTACTTAATAATACCTTAATTCCTTATTAAATAGGTAATTACTACATAATTAGACCTTTTAGAGCCTAATTAGGATTCTGAGAAATGAAATATTACAAATTCTGAGTTTCTGAAATTTTCTGCACCTTTCCAGAATTGTTAGTCCAACTTCAAAATTGTGAAAAACTACTCTCTAGAACTCCAAAAATTTCGAAATTTGTTCCCATGAACCCTCTACTCATTGACTTCATCCTGTAAAAATTTGACATCATTTAGACATCATTTGCTCTCTTAAAATTTTCAGCAGGGCAGACTCAATTCAGTTCTGTCCAGAATTCGCAACACCGAAAGTAGGCCCTTAATTCAGGGGGTAAATCATCTTCAATTAAGCTCAAATTTGGTATGGAACTTGCTAAATATGTTACATGCTTGACATAAAATTTTCAGACAAAAAATCATCCATTTACTCCCTCAAAATGCCAATATACAATTGGTACTCAGCACTGTGATGGGAACAGGACAGTCCAAAACGTGTAACAATTTCCTATAACAAATAAGCTCATTTTGGGCTGAATTTTGGCACAAAGTACATTGAGTATGAAGGTTCATCCCTGAATTTTATCATGATTTTTAGAGCACCATAACCCATTCAAAAGTTCATGTAAACAAACCCAGCTCACTGCCCTATGAGACTATTGTTCATTTGGTCATTTTCAACTTCACACATATTGCATACTAAATGCCTTCTACTCCAAATTAGCTCATAATACATCAAATTCTTATATATCATACAACATAGGAAAAGTTTACATGATCATACAATAATTCAAGTTTACAAAACACACATAATATACATCCTCCTTACGTAAACAAACTCATACATATTTAATCCTTGCTTGGAGGGCTTTTGGAAGCATCACCTGGAATGGTTAGTAAATAATATAAAAGTATAAGAAACAAAGTTTCCCAGTAGCTAGCTAGTGCAAGAAAAACACGTTAAGCCATTCCAGATCCTTAAGTCAATAAAACATACATTTCAAAAATCAATCAATCAATTATTTAACATATTATTTTATACCATTGTCATCTAATACCATTGTAGGAAATATGCACTGCACACAGCAATCATTAAGCCTATTCAAGGACTCATATAGATATCTAGATGGCCATCACAGAAAATTGTATCTAGACCTCATACACAGCAATTTCACTGTCTTCTCGGGGTACTCGGACCATAAGCTTCACATACAGCATTTCACTGTCTTTCCGAGGTATTCGGGCCATAGGTATCGCACACAGCAATTTTATACACATCCCATACAATGGCACAAGATACAGAAAAGCATGTAAATAGGAAATAGAGTTTAAGGATAAAGGTAGCTATCTTTTTCTTTTAAAAGCTTCCAATGATAATGATTCCTTTGCCCTCACTTGATAATTTCTTTGCAAATTCTTTGCTTATTCTACACATAAATATACATTATAACAATCATTAGAACACCATCATTCTTTCTCATCATTCCAAACCTTCCAAAACAC
Source organism: Sindora glabra (assembly GCA_020226215.1). Lineage (NCBI taxonomy): Eukaryota > Viridiplantae > Streptophyta > Magnoliopsida > Fabales > Fabaceae > Sindora > Sindora glabra. The sequence continues at coordinate 66,709,965 of CM035227.1, forward strand.
AATTAAATAGCTAAAACTCCTTTCCTCCTTATTTTTCCCTTCTCACGGTTTTGAGACTTCAAAGTGAGGTTTTCACACAAGCTTCCATAATTCAAAATTTCACCTCTTTCTCATCATTCCAAACCTTCCAAAACACAATTAAATAGCTAAAACTCCTTTCCTCCTTATTTTTCCCTTCTCATGGTTTTGAGACTTCAAAGTGAGGTTTTCACACAAGCTTCCATAATTCAAAATTTCACCTTCCATAGGCTCTATAATTCACAAGAATCATTCTAATTTCATTAATTTAGTCAAATTCCAAGCAAAACATGCCATACACATACATATGCCATTAGACTTTTAAAACCCTACTTCATACATCATGATTTCTTATTGTTTTTTTACACCAAACTAAAGCCATACATCAACATAACAACATCCAAAACATCATTAAACATACTTAAATCATCCAAACCCCATAATCAACCTTCCTTTGACCACACAAACATCATAATTTCAAGAAACTAAAAAGAGCACATTAAGGAACTTTGAAAGGAGAACAAATTTACCTCTTGGAGCAACTTGAAATTCCCAACTTGAAGTTCACTAAACTTGATCAAACTTGAGATTTCTTCAATCTAAACACACCATGTGATAGAGCTTAATGAGAGGAGCAATTTTGTCTTCTACACTAAGTTCTAATTCTTAAGATTTCTAGGTGAAAAAGGCCAACAAAAATTTCTCTCTCTTCTTTCTCTCTCTCACACGTTCAAACTTGCTTTCATGGAGTCCTCCACGGTTTTGGAGAAGAAAGGAGGAGGAGGAAGAACTTTCATGACAATTCAAGGGTATTTTGGTTATTTCTTGAATTATTAAGGGCACTTTGGTCCCTTCTTACTAATTAGTAAGGCTATTCTTGGAATTTCTTTATAAAAATGACACTTGTCAAGTGTCTATTGGTCACACTTTATGGAATTACATAATAGACCCCAAATTCTTGATTGTTTACATTTTAACCCACACTTTGTTTTGTACTTTGCAATATAGTCCATAGGGTTACCTGACTGTTTGAAAATCCGTAAACTGTTAGACTTTGACAATTCCCATTTTTAGGGTTTTCTAACCTCCTCTGATCATATATAGTATTTAGGGAAATTAATTTCTTTCCTATTACTCCCTTTCCTTCAAAATTTCGGTTACACTTACACTTAACACTTTTCAACTTAGAATTCACATACCAAGCTAATTTAAACGTGCCATTCGTTTCTATAGCCTCAGAATTTAGAGATTCAAATGATAGAACTTAAAATTTAGGACATTACATAAATCACCCTAAACCATGAGTAACCTAGCTAGATCACACCTATGCAAACACAATTCTCCCAATAGTGTTCGAAATCACATGAAGACACCCAAAGCCAATGGTTTGACCCACCAAAGCCAAATGCTCTAGCACCAAATCATATTTGTCCATCACAGAGTCACCAAACAGTGTCTCAAGCCACATGAAGGCACCCAAAACCAATGCTTTGAACCACTAAAGCCAAGCATGCATAGCACCAAACAACATAATTTTGCTAAACAGCAATTCCCCAAATTACAACTCCACCAGCTCAACCATGAACTTCAATGCCAATAGACCCGAAAACACAAGCACATCACCTCTTCATGCCAAACAGCCATGGCCTACTCAAACAAAAATAGTTAAACACCATGAAAACACCAAAATCAGCCATTAAAACATCTCTTCAAAACTCAGAGCCAATTGCTATGAAAATAGCGTCAAATTTTGCCAAAAACAAAACATGCAGCTTACCCAAAAAGAAACCCACCTTATTGTGCACAGAACCTTTGAAAATAGCTTCAAACAAAGATCAAATTCTCCAAAACTAGTCCAGACAGCTAGACAGACCTTATTGTGCACAAAACCTTTGAAAATAGCTTCAAACAAAGATCAAATTCTCCAAAACTAGTCCAGACAGCTAGACAGAACCATAAACAGCAACTAATCAGCCAAAAACAACCAGGCTGGAACAAATTCATCACTAACTAGCAATATGACATCTTGCTTCATATTGGATTTTAAACATCTTCAAAATCACAGAAACAGAGTTTGGCAGACCTGGGCAGCAACAAAACAGCTTTAATAGTTGCCAAATTACCATGGGGCTTGCAAACTGACAATGTTTGGAGCAATTGCCCATAAACCAGAAAACTCAACCAAGTTCTGGGCAACTTTCCAACTAAATTCAACCTAGATGCCAAAGTTCCTCAAATTTGTCATGATAGAAGAATGGATTTTAGAGAATCCTGAAAAATTGACTGAAAAACCTCAAAAATTATACAGAAAAATTAAAGAGAAAAAAAATAAAGACTTTGGAGCCACAAACCACAAAATCAATCACACTGGGATGTTCAGAACTCACTGGAGAAGCTGCTACTGGAAAAACCCATCACCGGAAATCACCACACGTGCCTGCACATGCCACTTCTCTCTGTTTGTGTGCATGTCACGTGCATCATACCAGCTACACGTGATGTGCATGCGCTGCAGACAGTGTCGCTGCCTACTGATCTACCAGTCTGTCACCCAGATTCTCCAAATTCCCTCTGAATTGGCTCCAATCACTGCAAACAGCACCAAACTGGTGTTAAAGGCTGTTCCCCAGCAAAGTGCAATTCTGCTGAATACCTTAATAAACTGCTTCCCCCCCCCCCCCCCCCCTCTTTTTTCTTTTCTCCACTCATCAAAACTCCTCGTCCCCCCACCCCCAATGGGAACATTTTTTCTTTTCTTTCACTCAAAATTAAAAAACAATAACTAAAAAATAGACAAAGTTATGACAAAGCCAGCTCTGAACTTTTTTTTTTTTTTTAAGTAAAACTCAAAAAATTTTACATTGTTGTCGATCTAATCTCTGAGGTTGTTGGTAGTGATCTGGCTTAGATATTGCGTTGAGAAATATGACTAGAATTTAGAGGAAGAGAATGAATAGAGAGAAATTAGATAATTAAGGGGAGAAGTATAATATTGTTGGCTGAATGAGAAGATTGAATTGTTACATAAAACTCAACCCTAATGCTTTAGAGCTACTAAGTATAAAGGCTCTAATATCCCTTAATTTTGATTACAAGACAAGCAAGCCCATAATATAATCAAAGTGTATAATATTATAATTCTAATTACTAATATACTCTCTTAACATTATTGAAATCCTTTTCGATAGCATCTTTATGGGTTATTGATGTTTAATGTACTTATTGTCTGCATGTCAGTCTCTACTAGTGGAAGGCAAGAAAATGACTTTCTTTATATCTTTGACATTTTCCATCGCTTCAAGCCATGCTTAGCTTCAAGCTTGAGAAGTGCATCAGTTATACTGTTCGTTGAAATTAGAAAATAATGGCAGGGTTGAGATCTAAGCACGTGGCTGGATCAAATTCTTATTGAATTCATAAGTTTTTAATATTTTGCGTAAAGGGTATGGAATGTGAATCTGTTGAGAAAATTAGCAGATGTTAACTATAGTAATGATGTTCCAGGGTGACGAGCGCAGTCCCAATTATCAGAAAGATGGACCGGAAGTAAAATCCAGGGATATTGGTTCAAGCATTTCAACCTCATCAAAGAGGAAAAGCAAGAAGAAGTCAGATGTAATATCTGCTCAAACTTCCTCTTCAACAGAGGTCCGTACTTCAACTGGTCAGGTTTCACCTGCTTTGAAGTTTAAGTTCATCTTGGGAGTAGCTCTTGTCTCAGTGATTGTCGGCATAATTCTTGGGAAGCGTTACTAGTATTATCATCGTTGTATGGATTTTGGTTTTGGAATGAATCATGGGAAATTTAGTTTTACGTTTTCCTTATCACATAAGTTGCATGCCGGATTGATACCTTTGTTTGGAAGCTTTTCAAACTCCGGTTTTCAGGTTGGTTGAGGGAATTTGTTTTCATGCTCATCCCTTACCTGTTTGGAAAGAAAAAATGGGGTTCAGTCGCGTGTTATTGAAGTTTGTGCTTGGTTAATTGATTTAAATGCAAGCTTTGCTATATTCTGTCAGACTGATTTTGTTGATCGCTTCAGAATTGTTGAGGGCTTCGAGAAGCTTGAAATTTTATATATAGAAACTGCTAGGGAATGTGATTTAAAAGATGAAATATTTGTATAGCAATAACCGAGTTTGTTCTCACTACCTTAGAACATCCACTTGGCCTGCAGCTAGTGTTATATCTTCGTTAAATGTTTCCAGGTTCTAGTAAAATATGAAGTGAGAGGAGTATTTTTGTATGAGAACAAGATAAGGAAATTTGTGATCATTAAATTTTGTATTAATGACTAGAATTAAAATATAATTAAAGGCGATAAGATTACTTAAAAAAATATCACATGATTTTATTTTATTCAGTAATACAATATCTGATTGTTACAATTCAGTAAGATAAAAACAAAATACCTTTTAAAACTTCTGTTACAGCAAAATTCCCATTCTTCATTTTCATGTCATTGGTATCTTGTTGTGTTTGGATTTCACATACTTCTTCATTTTATTGATTCGTAATTGCCGGAAAAGGTGTTTCTTTCCAAGGTGTATAGCGTTTGGGACTTTTTTTTTTTCCAAAAGTGATGTAAAATGCGATTTGGAGCAATAAAAATTGGAAACGTAACATATTATGAAATTGTAAGAATGAGACATGAGAGTAAAGAAAAATTATTCAATGAATTTTTCATTAATTTTCTTAAATAATACACAAATATGCAAAAATTAGAAATAAAAATAAAAGGATTGTGCATGTGGAGTTTTGAAGCAATTTGTGTCATCCATGAAAGTTTGGATAACTTAGGCAATTTTATATATCTAGTACAGTAGTCAAGTTCGCATAATTTTAACAGTTATAGTTCCAATGTGTTGCCTCCAAGATATAATAGTTACAATTTATTGTTTAGTCTTTTAATTTTTGCACGATATAGTTTCACATACATCGCTTTATCCTTACCCAATATATAGTGTTTATATCTGTGTATTACACATTTTTCTTTATACTCATCACTTTCTCTCTGCGCCTGATCTTTATTTCTGTGTTCTAATACACTCACTTCTTACATCATATCTCCCAATGATTATAAGTTATATATAAATCACAAATAAACAGCACGGTGATTACAATTTACTAAGTTATTGAAATACTTTCAAACAATAATTCAAAACAATTCATGCCTTTTATGACTGTCAGCCATGAAGGCAATTTGTCATGACTTTAAAACTATTAACCTGTCTCATTAAATTATAGCAAATTAATTATGATAACACTATTTACTTTAAGCCTTAAGTGCGTCGGAGACTCAAGATAATGTTGGAACATTGTTCATTTGAAGCTTTCGTTTTATGTTTGAAATCATCCAAATTTTCTATAACGTTAAATGATTTTAAACAAAGACTAATAAAAAAAAAAGGCTATTTAAACTGGGAGAACTTTCCTGTACTAATTGTGAAATCATGAGTACTGGATGAGATGATTAAGGCCATTGAAAAAGACAGTAAATTTTGGGCCTTTTATTTACAGCCACTTGTAACCTACTAAAGTAAATCTCACAAAAAATAGAAAAGATAAATTAGTTTTAGGGGATAGTGATCAGATCTCCTCCGGAGTAAAAACCCATCAGAGTGTGTTGATACCTCTAGGGTTTGAAAGGTGACGTCGACTGGTATGGACTCCCAAAAGCCTTCCTTTTCCAAACGCGTTTGCTATGGATTGAAGCAAATCCAGCAAATCCAAAAGTTGTGGTTAGTCATTCCTCTTCCAAACGACTTCTTTGTCTTGTTTGTAGGAGGTAATTGTAGGAATGTTATTCACGAATTGTGCTTCTTTAGTTGTATTTTTTGTGACAGGATTATTTTGTTAATTTTGTTAACTTATGGGGTTTTTCTGCTATGTCTTGTCGTTTGACGAAGATTCAGGCCTATATATCTGCTTCCTATGAGTTGTGTTGATGTCGTTCGTGAGGAGAAATACTTGGTTACATAAAATGTAATACATGAAGCCATTTTGTTTATGGGTTTTGATTTAATGTGACAATTACATTTATAATTAGTGCATTTAATTATTTAAATGATTGGCCCCTGCATTTTCATGGGCTCTCTGCTGGTCAAAGTTAAGATGAAGGATTCATAATGAATGAATTTCAATGTGTAACCCATAAAAATGCAGTAACCACTCATTTGAATTATTAAATATAACAAAGAATTGTAATTTGTTATACTGAATTAAAATTTATAAATAATTTAATATTTTAAAATTGTTTTAAAATTACTTCAAGAATTTCTCATTTGCGAGGGTGTTCTTGTTGGATTATTACTAATTTTAGAGATTAAAATTCTCCTACGTGGGACATCCATTTAGTATATTGCAATTGTCTAATTTATAGACTAGTTTCTTGAATCATAATTTCATGTGTCACTATTCTAATTTTTTTTTTTAACAAATATACAGTAATGTTCTGATTAAAAACATAATAGCTCATGCTCTTGTTGAATTCCCTTACATAAGCGGTATAGTTTTAGGTTCATTGGGAAGTTTTCTCTTAACTTTGAATAATAAGCTTCTACAATTAACTATAAACTTCCTTTTTCCAATTTCTGAAACTTGTCATTGTTACTGCAAGAAGTTTCAATCCACTAACACTAACTAATTGAACCTTTATTTTCCTTAAATCTGCTGAATCTGAATTTTTAAATTAGATTGCCAAGTTGAATGTTAGCCAAGTGTAAGTTGCTATTTGTTTATAGGTATAGATTATTTCTATGCTACAAAATAATTTATTATTGACTTTATATGACTGCTAACTCATTATTGTTACTTGCATATTCTTCTAAGTATTTGTGTATTGAAAATAACAATATTAGCACAAGACATGATACAATTGTGCTAAAGAGTGTTTAGGACCAATATGGAATTGCTTATGGCAAACCAATCACTAATGTCCACATTGGGGGTGTTCACTTACAATCATTATATGGTGGTGGCCTAACATTTGGGAATGAGATGTCTAGAGACATACAAGATGTAATTGTAGAGCATCTTCATGTATCCAACTCTTGTATTGGCTTTGAATCTAAGATAACCAAGAGAAGAGATTATATGAAATATCAACAAACTGACCTTGAAAATTCCATTGAAAAGGGACGTTAGGAAGATGAGAATTGAGAAAATTAAAAATTATCCCTTGGAAGCTCTAAGATTTCTTTGGAGCAAGATGAAGTTAATAGTAGGAAATGAGAATGATGAGTGAGTGTGTGGGTATTTTAGGGTTAAAAGTACTTTTGGGAAAAAAAAAGGTAAAATTGAAATTTCCATTTACTACTTCATGTTTCTTTTATTTGTCTTGCTCACTATATAACAAACACTTTGCAAGTCCTTTTTCCTTTAAATCATCATTATATTCTAATAATTCATTAAGTTCTTTTGCCATCCAAATCTTTTCCATACATCCATAAATTTCAAGTTACTCATAAAACTTAAAATCATTCAAACAAAAAAATTAAATTTAATTAATAAGCAACCAATGCCTAGGTAAATAAAATTGAAATTCTTTAGGGTATAACAATACTCCTCCCTTTAAAAGAATTTTTCCCTAAATTCTCTGGTGATATGCAAGGCTATTTATTCCATTAAGGTGTCAAGACTTATGTAATAAGGCTTACTAAACAAACAAGGATACTTTTGCCTTTTCTCCTTTTCTAATTCCCATGTAGCCTCTTTTACTCCATGCTATTCCTATAATACCTTTACTAATGGTGTCTTTTTTTATCTTAATTTTTGAACTTGGCATTCTAGGATTTTCACTAGCTGCTCTTCATATGATAATTTAAAATCCAACTAGAATGGTTCCATTCTAATGACATAAGAATCATCTTATACATATATTCAAAGCCTAAAGTCATGAAAAACATGGTAGATGACATGTGGACTATTTGGTAGCTGTAGGCAATAGGCTATGGCCTTAATATGCTTAAGGATGGGAAAAGACCTTATGTAATGAGGTGCAAGTTTCCTTTTCTTACCAAATCTTATGACTCCTTTCATCAATAAGACTTTGAGAAATATCTTATCTCCTACTTAAAATTCTAGATCTTTCTTTCTCTTATTTGCATAGGAATTCTATTGGTTTTGCATATTTTTAGGCCAAGCTTGGATAATTTACACTTTCTCTAAAGCATAAATCATTAAATTCAGTCTTAAGAACTTGACTTCTCTTGCTTCAAACCATTTCATAGGAGATCTACATTTTTGACTATACAATGCTTCAAAAGGGGTTATTTTGATGCTAGTTTGGTAACTAATGTTATATGCAAATTCTATCAATGGTAAGTATTTCTCCCAATTACTTTCAAATTCAAGGGCACATACTCTAAGCATATCTTGCAACACTTGGATGGTATATTTTCATTATTTGTCAATTTACAAATAAAAGGCTATATTGAAATGCAACTAAGTTCTTGAGGTTTGTTAAAAGGATTGTTAGAAATAAGCAATAAACACCCACCTTTATCAGAAATGATGGTAATGGGGACTTTATGGAAGGGAACAATCTTATCTAAGGAGACTTGTGCAAACTATGCTATCAAAAAGGTAGTTTTAACTAGTAGGAAATGTGTTGTCTTAGTCAAACAATCCATTATCATCCATATAGAATCATGCCTTTTTTAGGATGTGAGCAAATTGGTTAGAAAGTCTATAGTGATGCTGTCCTATTTATACTTCAAAATTTATAATGGTTGGTACAATTTGGCAAGTCATTGATGTTTAGCTTTAATTTGTTAATAGGTAAGACATTTGGTCATATAATTTAAACACGTTCCTCTTTGTCCTTTTCCACTAGAAGATTTCTTACAAGTCATCGTACATCTTGACCACACACGTGTCACATAAGAGGAATAATGTGACTAATGCAACAGTTCATTATGCTCACTTAAAGGGACCCAAAGCTACCTCTGATATTGAATTATTCCTTTCTTGTCAATAGTATGGTCTTCATTTTGATTTGCCATTACTTCCTCTTCTAAGGGAATGTATCAAGGATAGCTCTTTTGAGATTTTTTTATCTTTTTATTAACACAGATTCTACTACCACTTCAGTGAGCAATATTCCTTGTTCAATTGCTTGCACTCCCTTTAAAATATTAAAAGATTTTCTACTTAAGGCATCAATTACAACATTCATCTTGTTGGGGTGATAAAGGATTAAACAATTATAATTCTTAATAAGCTCCATCCATTTTCTCTCATGACCCACCTCATTGTGATTAGCGTAAAATTCAATTCCCAATTTTCACTAGCTTATTCTAACTTAATCTTGGTATCATTACATAATTACTAACAAACAAACATATTTTATAAATATTATCAAAATATATATTTTCACAAAGTAGTTATGTTGTATATGACCATAATATTTTAAAAGGTCTAAAAAGTACCTATATACATGTTATCATTAACTATGGCTACTCATATGATTAAGCTTTAGTGATTTTTACTGTAGCTACATAGGTAGATAATGAGCTATAGTAAACTTATCTAAAAAAGAAAAATAATTAAAAATAATAAGTTATAGACTCAATAAGTAAATAATCTATTTAACAATAAATGAATAAATTAGAATAATTAGATTACTTGTCCTTTCATCAAAACAATACCTCAATTGAGATTTTTCCATAAACACAATTAACCATGTTTCATCATAGTTTATCCAACAACCAAAGTGTTGACGGACTAATTCCCTAATCTACTACTATTTTCATTTTTATCACATCATTCTTCCCCAATTCTCATTTCCATAATCACATTCCAAAATAAAATTTTATCATTCACATATCAATCAAATAAAAGTCACTATTCATCCATGAAGTATATGTCTTAAAACTTCCACAATTACATAAATAAGCAATTTAAAATGAAATTTGAGGGCATAATCGTGTATGGTAATTAAATATAGAAATCCTAGAAAGGGAATCCATATTTGACTACCATAGTTGGTTGTATCCACTTAGAAGCAAATCTAGAAGTTGATCTTCGAGTATAGTACTCAAATATAGGCCTTTAAGAAATAGCATCCCATGTTACATTTGAATACCATATTCCAATATAGACATCCAAAAATAAAATTGCATGCTTTTATTTAAGTATGGTACTTGAATATAAGCCTTTCAAGGCTACTTCTCAAGACTATATTCGAGGATCCTGCTTGAATATAGTTTTGGATTTTTTAGAACATCCATTAATTTACTATAAACTTAGTAAATTTTCATCCATTCAATAGTGTATCACTTATCAAACTCATCCTGTTATCATTTTTCAAGCAATCCAATATTTACTCAACAAGAATTAACAACAAAAACAAGCTATAACATATCATCATCACAGCTATTCACCAAATTATCCAGCTTAGAACAATTTGAGCTTAAATATTTAAAGGACAAAGAATTTCCTAGATTAAGTAGATTATTTACTTACTTAGTGATGGAAAAGATGAGAAGTTCAAAAATTAGTTGGTTTACCCCTAGCAACAAGTATACAAACAAAATTAGGATAAATCCCTAATCCATTTCCATAATTAGAACTTCACCAACATTCTTCTAAAACTTGGTTCGAAAAGAATTAACTTGAGGATAAGTAGAGAAGAATTTAATGGTCTCCTAACTCAATCTTATTGGAAAATGATGGGATTAACTTGAAATGGTTGAAAGAGAAGTTGAGGTTAAAGGGATGGAGGAAGTCAAATGAAAATTTTAGAAAATTGAAGAAAATAGGGCGGTTTAAGGGTTTTATTGCCTTAAAGGCATTTTTGTAATTTGGGCAAGTTTCAAGGGTACAACAGGAAATATATCTCTAAATCTTCTCCATACATCCTTATTAAAATTTGAATATATATCAGCTTATGTTTATTTTTATTCTTCCTATTTTCACTATAATATACTATTTTCTTTGATTAAATTCTTACCTTAATTGCATTCATAACAATCAAATAATTAATTGCTTCTTCCACAAATATAATAATAGTAATAATAACAATAAAAATAAAATGTATCTTAATTTTTTAAAGGGTGTAACATTTTTGCTATCTCAAATTCAAATCTTTCTATTCAAAGATATATTTTAAGTTTTTATGTTCAGTGTATATTTCATAAGTTTCTCCACAAATATAGTATCTCAAAATCTTCAATGTAAACATTACTATAACCTTTTCTAAATCATGCATGGGGTAATTAATTTCATGCTTTTTTAGTTGGTGAGAGGTATAAGCAATAACCTTTTAATGCTGCATTAACAAATAGCCTAAGCTAATCTTGTAAGTACATAGTATAACATATATCCTCCAATTCATAATAGCAAAGTTAATGTAGGAGCTAAGGTGCTTAATAGATGGGTTTAACTAGACCAAACTGAAATTTGTGTGGGCTTACTTTACTAGGGCCTCCTTTTAAATAGGCATGTTTTAGGTGGCTTAGTCTAGTGTCCAAGCCTATCAAACTAATTCGTGAGCCAGCTCATTTTTCCTCTTTTTTTAAAAAAAATTAATTTATATTTTACTCTTTATTATTTATTGTATAAAAATATGTTTATATTTATTATTTTGTTTTATGTTTATAATTTTCATTTTTATGTTTTTATATTTATTAATTTTATTATTTATTTTTATTTTTGTCATGTTTAATTATTTTGAGTATTGTGTTTAATTTTTTGACAACTAAATTATGTTTTATATTGAATTGTGATATAAAAAATAATTAATAAGTTACTTTTTTTAAAACATAAATATTATTTAAATTATTAAACATAAAAAAATAATTCAACTTATTTAAGCTTGTGAACTAACTCAATCCATTTTGGTCCATAACTCATTGAGCTAAACTCATTTAGTCCTATTTTTTAATGGACTTAACTTTTTTAGTTTAATCCGTAAAAAGCTCACAAATTGATCCATTTGGTTTATGAGCCCAAAGCCTATTAAGCACCCTTAATAGGAGTAGAGGTATTTTGAATTTCTGGAAACTACTTTCACGATCATCATTCTATTCAAACTTAACTCCTTTCTTACTTAATTCAGTTAATGGCACAGCCAGCTTGGAGAAACCTTGGACAAATTAGCTATAATATCTTATCAATCCTAGAAAGCTTTAAACTTTTGAGAGAGAAGTAGGCCTTAGCTAGTTTTCCATAACTTTAATCTTTTATGGATCTATTTTAACACCTTTTTCTAACACCACATGTCCTAAAATTTTCATACTTGTCCGTCATGATTCATTTCTTGGATATCATAATCAATGTAAAAACATCTAACTAGTATTAATAAACTAACCAAATATCCTTACAAACTTGTTAAACATTTCTGACTTATTTACTTTCTTAACTCTACTAATAAATATTTATAGAAAATAGTATAATTTGCACATGCATAAAGAAGTTCAAACCATAATTTATGTATACTAAAAGATATTTATACAAGAGTATAAAATTTTAAAAAACATAAGTTTGCACATAAATACTATCAGAAGATAAAATTTCCAACTAGGACCAATTTATTTTCATTCACTGACTTCCTTAGGATCTAATTTCATGGATAAGGAAAAAGGAGAAGCTAGCATGTTGATTGAGTTAGAATTATTAGTTATACCTTTTAGTGAGTGAATTTGTTGAACAGAAATGGCTTAAAGAGGGTTAGATTTAAAACTTATTTTTCTAAACTTTACAATATAATCTATTTAGAGATCCACTACAAATATTTGAAATTTATAATAAAATATTATTTGAAAGGTTTCCTAGGGTGAAAGGAAGGTTCTCCTATAAGTATTAGTCATCCATGTGGGATCCATATTCTAAATCTATAAATAAAATATTACAAAAAAAGTTTGAGTATTGGAATACACAATGAATGGCTACTTTTTTTATTTCTCTAGAGAGTTTTCATTATAAAAGTTTATATATATATATATATATATATATATATATATATATATATATATATATATATATATATATATATATATATAACAATGTGTAATAAATGATTAAAGTTCTTAAGTACTTAGTATAGCTCTTCTGTTTGATATTTATTAAGTTTGGTAATAAATGATTAAAGTTAGTATATAAGTTTTACCTTATATTTTTTGAATACTTAAAACAACTTTGATTTCGATAAAACTTATGCCATTAGTTTCTTAACATCTTAAGGTTTCAAAGAAATATTTTTGCACAACTTCTAACCTCCAATAGGTTAGTCAAAATTTTCAAAAATAGAAGGGATGGAACCTAATCCCCTATTTTGAGCTTAATCCACTAATATTTATGAAAATTCATCTTAAAAATATCTAAAAAATTTTCTAAAAAATTTCATAAATTCTAGATCATAATCTAATACCATAAACAATCTAAAAATGCTTAAAATCAAATTTTTAGGGATGAAGAAGAATTTTCACTCACCTCATCTTCTTACTTTTCTATTTTCACTTCAAAGGATAGCATTTGTAAAGAATTTTTTGTAAATCTTCTTTTGAAATTTCCTCACTTGCTTAATGTATGAAGAATTCTTCTCTTAAGCTCTCAAACCTGTGACTTCTCCTCTTGAAAAATGATTGAAGATCTTTTTTCAAATGTGGCCAAAAACTTCTTTATATTAAATTTCAAACCAAAACACAAACAACCAAAATTTTTCCTTTTTTAATTAAAAATAAATTAATAAATATGGTTGAGAGTAGGGTAGCTAGCATGTCTTGTTGTCCTTTCTACCTTTTTTTTCACTTTTAAGCTAATTAAATTTAAAAAAATTTCAATTTTTGCTCTTCTTTTAAAAAATGTCCTTGACTTTTCACTTAACATTTACATCCTAACTTCCTTTGAAGCTTACTGCATGTGTAGGCCCTTCTAGAACTCCATTTGAGCCTTCAAAACTTAAGCCCAATGAGTTCAAAATAAAATAAAATTACTCAATTTGAATATATTTTAGTTTTAAGCTCCAAAAGATGAAAATTTGACATACTAGAATAAAAATATAATAAATTATTTTCTAGTGGTTTATTTTGTTATTTCCAACTTTTTTTTATTCATATTAGTCCCTAATAAATTTCTCATAAAAATTTTGGTTGGGCATATATCCCAAATTTTTTTACAATCTACTTAAATTTTGCTTGATTACACTATTTGATTAATTACTTAAGGATTTTCTAACTGATATTCCTTTTTAAAATTTTGAGTAATTCTTTTTCTTACTTCCATTTGAACCTTCATATAATTCATTTCTGATATTCATAAAATCTCTCAAATAGGCTCAAATTAATTAATTTCTGATTTACGCTCATTTGCTTATTTAAGCTCACTTTTCATTTTTAAAAGTTTTTTAGGCTTTTAAACTCCTTTTTAAATTTCCTTGATTTTTTTGGGATATTACAAGTTGCATAAAAGATGTCAGGAGATGATCTCATTCCATTGTGCATTACCTTGGATGTTATGGGACCTATTAATCACAATTTTCTATCCAAGGATAGCATCTTGTAGCTTTTGGATCAAGAAAAGTTAGATGTTTTCATTGTCATGACTTGGATTAGGTGTGTTTATATTTACTTCTCAATTTTTCTTAGTTTTGTACACATATTAGATAGTAGAAATTCTAATGCTCATGCTTTATGAAAATTATATGTACTTTGCACTATGTTATCAAGGAGAAAAAAATTAGATTCTTACTTTGATTTCTTGAATCCTAATAAGAATCAAGATTGGGGACTATGGCAGAGTATTGGAATAAGTACATAAACCAAATCATGAATATAAATAAGAAACAATAATGCTATATGGTGTCATGCTATGAATGATATGGTGTAAAGATGGGCCTTAAATCAATTTTGGTTATATTTTTTCTTTAATTGTTTTACTTTAATATTAATATTGTTATAGGTACCATTAGGTGTTGAACATTATCTATTTTAAGGATAAGATAATCTACTAGCTTAAGCCTTTAGGGCATGAACTATGCTAAAGTTGGAAATGGGTGAATTATCTACTAAAAAAGGAGTAAAATCAAATCAAATTAAAAATAAAAAAATAAAATAGAATCACAAATTAAGTACAAGATGCATGGAATGGATAATTGTTGAGCATTAAATTTACCTAGATAATTATCAACTTTAATGCATGTTTACAAGTAGATAATTTAAAATAAAAATTATCTATTAAAAAATTAAAATTAAAAACACTCAAGACTTATTTATTTATGATAATAAATGTCCAATAGATAAGTTTGATAGGACACTTGTAAATAGTAAAATATATATAGTCAATAAATAAATAATAAGAAAGGATTAAATTTAAGTTCGTTTTAATTGGGTTTACTCAACTAACCTAATCTTGTTACTTATACTCTTAGAAACATGGTTAGATTTCATGAATATAGGTTAACTAGTTGATATATTGGATAATTTTTTTGATCTAGGAAGCTCTCCAAAAGTTTATAAAAGCCCAGGGGTTCACCACAAAGGGGATAAAAAAAAGATTGGAAAAACAAGAGTTTTGCAAATAAAGAAAGAAAACTCTTAAGTGCTTCCTTTCAAAATAAGTTTCAAACCTTTAAACCCTCAAGAGAGAAGGAAAAAAAAGTTTCTATAAGCAACTAGAGAAAGACCTCTTAAGTGCTTCTAATAGAAAAGTCTTCCAACTCTTTCAAAAGTGAGGAAAAGATAAAAGATGTAAATCTTCTACCGCTAATGAGATATAATCTTAATTACATCCATTAAAAGTGTCTTTAATTTTTTTAAGAAGACTAATGGAGCCTTCAAGAGGACATTTCCAAGTCTTCAAATCCAAGTTGAAGAAAAAGATCAAGGCTAAGGTCCTTACTTTTAACTCAAAACCAAATAAGTTAATCAGAAGAGTGAAAGAGAGAGAATTCTTACAAATTGACAGATTAAATCTTGTAATTTTCTACAAATATTAGTGTCATTAACACATGAAATTTGTATAAGCAACAGATCTTTTTTAACGAAAAGGCAATCAATTTTTCGCTTATAAAAATAAATTAATAGGTATTTCTATACAAAAGGTTATGATAATAGGAATACTATTCAAACAACACAATATCACTGAAGTTTAATAACATAAGTTAAGTACATAAATTTCTCTCCAACAAAAACATATTGTATTTATATTTCACCTATAACATTAGTTTCAATGTCCTATTGTCATTCTTTTACCACAATGCAATTCACAAGAATTTTTTTTATTGGCCATGTCATTGGAAGATAATGTAAGTTCCTTATCAACATTTAGAAGTATTAGTTCTAGTTTTTGCAACATCTATATATCATATGTCTTCTATTATTTGGACTCAAATAAATATATGAAATTGTTGTCATTAGGTATTTATTGTTCTTAAGATATTATTTTTGAAAATAGAGATATTGAGATAGGGTTTCAATGCTTCTATTATCGCTTGTGTAATAATGAGTTATTGGATTTTAAAATTAGGTTCGATTAATTGTCCTAGGGATATTGGAGTTTAGAAGACTTCTAAAGAGAAAAAAATGCAAGAAGATAATGTTGGCTATTTTAATAAACTATTATTTTACTTCATATTACATGTTATTATTTAAAATAAATTGATGTCTTTATTGAAATTTAAGATACCAATTTTCAACAAGATAATCAATAACATTGACTACTAAATCAAAAAATTGATGTTTTATATCTATAATTCAACGATATTTAGGAATTAAACATGTTAATTTTCTTGTGAAAAATTTGATGTTATTATAGGTATTCAATGTTAGTTATAAAATTGACACCGAATATAATGAACACATAATGATGCTTATATAAATATTAGTTAATAATTGATGTGGAATCGGTTAAACAACTTATGTTACAAAGGATTTCTATAGTAGTGATCTTCTATCATTGATTACATTTGATCATCTTGTTATATAATAGAAAATGAGTCACTCATCAGTAGTGCTAGTAAAACTATCACAGTCTCATTTATGAAGTTAGTGATATGTGGTGTTTGACTCCCACTATCCAATCTTCCTCAATGCAAATGCCTTCATCCGATTTTATAACTCTAATCAAATGAGTTGGACAAAAAAACCTACTATCTCTCGAACTATTTAATACCTAATAAAATATCCATTAATTTTTTCAATCAAGTTTCTTTGTGAATGATTTGTAAGGTTTGGTTTCAACCTTACAACTCCAAACATAGAAATGCCTCAGACTAGACCTTTTATCATATATCATCTCATAAAGAGTCTTAGGCATTGACTTATTGAGAACTTAATTGAAAATGTATGTAGTAATTTGCAAAGCATTACCTTACAAGTAGTTTGGTAATGTAAAATAGGCCAACATGTATCTTACCATGTTGATAAGTGTCTAGTTTCTTTTTTTTGCAATTTTAGTATTATAGGCATATTGTAAGTTGCTTTAATTCCACATTTTTATAAGTATTTAGAAGAAGGACCAGTATTTTTTCTTATTGCATCATGCATGTTGTAATACTTATCACCTTTATTAAAATTAATATATTTTCCAGCCTAAGTTTAACTATTGTTAATGATTCAGTGATTCAGATTTCTCACTTACTAGTTCCACATATCCAAACCTAGAATAATTATTAATAATTGTGATAAAATATCTATAACCAACCATAGCACTTGGTATAATGGGCCCATTGATGTTAATGTAGATAAACCCCAAAGTATTATATTTTCAGCTCCTTTTCCCCTTTTTAACTCTACTAGGTAATTTTCCTTTAATTCAACATATACACATTGAAATCAGAGAAGTCAAGTTCGTGAAGAGCTTTATCTTTAATAAGTCTATGCATCCTTTTTTTGAAGACTTGCCTTTATCGTTTGTACCACAACATCAAATAATTATACAATGACATTTATTGAATTAATAAAGTTTAGATTTAAGTCAATTTTATACAACCTATTACATGATGAACTAGAACCAATAAAAGAAGTATTATAAATCAAGTTAAATTTGCCATTTCCAAAATAACAAGTATATCCAACATTATCTAATGCAATTATAAAAATTAAATTCCTTCTCATGGAAGGTACATAAATAGTATTTTTTAATTCCAAAATATGATTAGACGACAAATTTAAGGAGACAACTTTAATATGCTTCAATTGTACTTAATTTCCATTTTCTAGCCCAATGATCAACTCTTTTTCATTTAATTTCGTCAAGTTTTTTAGTGCTTGAAAGTAATTTGTTATGTGAGTAGTGGCTTTTGTATCCAACCATCATGTATTTGATAGCACATCAATAATATTAGATTATAAACATACTAGAGATAGAGAGATGTTAGTAGATTTAAAATTGCACATGGGAGGACAATGAATTTTGAAACACTAAAACATGTAAGAGTAAATTTTTATAACTCAAAGGCATAAACTCAATACTATTTTCTTTGACAAAACTCTATCACAGATGCACAAACATATAAACTCATTAGAGTTTTTTCTTCTCACTAACACTATTCTTGCTAACATGTTAAAGTTTTATTTCCTTCTTACTTTGCACCATGTTCACAATTTTTCTTCACTTAAACAAGCTATCTTGGACATAATTAGATACCTTTATTTATAAGCTCCATCTAGTCAATTATAAACTTTGTAATGCCATTGGTGTCATGTCCTAATTTTTAGGTATCATGACCACTGTAAAAATATCTAATTAGTATAGATGCATCAACCAAATATCTTTATAAGCCTTAACACTTTACAAATTTCTCACCACTTTTACTTACTATAATATAGTAGGAAAAATACTTGTGATTATATAAGTATTAAAACATATAAATGTGAGAGAAAACCAATATATATTGATATGTATAATAAGGAAAACATATATAGAAGTTTAGAAAGTATACAAAATATATTAGTATATACATAACATTTTGAAGAGAAGTATTCTTTGCCAAATAGACTAAACTATCTTATAAACTATCCTTTTAGCATGCCTTTACGGAGTAGGGAAAGGATCTAGTACATAAGTCAATTTTTCTTATCAAGAGCATGATCAGTATCTATAAAAGAAATAACACATTGGTGTGAGTATTAAAGAATGCTTAGTGAATGGTTACTTTCCTTTTTTCTAAAGTGTTTTCACCATAAAGATTAGATATGTATTGATTCATTTAAACAATTGTTCCATAGTAAATTCTTGACAATATTTTCTTTAAAACAATGGTTATTCAAATTATTAGGCTAAATGGCTACAATTAGTCCTCAGGTTTCCCCCCTTGTAACTTTAATCTTGCTTTATACCCTTCCTCGCCTTTATAAATTTGGTCCCACCTAATGCTCCTCCACCATAGGAATAAGTTACTTGAGGAGTGCACATTATAGTATCAAGCTATCATAGGCATCAACCATGCTAGGATATTATAGGTGTCAACCATGCATTTCATTATCATATATCATAGGTATGGTCAAAATACTAATTTAACCATAAGTATTTTATTAAATATTCTAAGAATAGATATGGCATATGAAATGTCTCGAGACTAAAAGCAATTTGAATAATAAGTGTAATATATCAATTTAAAATATATTTTGTTAACCCAAAAGCCTAGGCCATAAAGGGGTAATCATAGGTAAACCTTCTTTTTTTTCTCCACTTAAACTCATTCCACTATCACCAAATTTTTTTTCTAAGACTCATGAAATTTTATTAACCCATTATGAATCATGAAAGGTTAATTATTTTACACAATTATAGTTCCTTGGTACTATTCACATAGAAGTGAAAGTATATTCTCAAAACAGGGCTAGCATGGAGTATTATGTAATCGAAGAGCCTTTTCAATATTCAAACCACTTTTAGAACATAATAATTTTTGACACATCTTTAACATGTTAATAAACATTGGACATCAATTACAACAATAATAATAACAAAGTTTTATCCTACTAAGTGAGGTCGGCCACATAGATCGCACGATGCTATTGAGTTCTATCAAAAATTAAGTTTTCGATGAAATGATTTTATCCCCGTGAAGGACCAAAATCAGGACTACATTGTAGCACTTGAAATAGAAAATTGTGTTAATACCTAAATGAGCTTTAAATGCCACCAATTTTGGTCATGAGTTTCTTAACATGTTGAAGGGTAAGGACACCAATTTTTATAATTTTTCTCAATCATTTAGTTGCACAAATACCCTAAAAATAAGAACAAAATTTCTAGTATTCTGATTTTGGCTCTATCCCTCCTGAGTTCATGAACATCACCTTTCACATTTCTAAAATTTTCCAAAAATTTTGAAGTTTTTCCTCAAATATCCTAACATTATTATGACATTAAAACATCAAAATTTAGAATTCAAACAAGCTCTAACTATGATTTCCAAAGGAAAATAGAAACATATTCTAGAACCTTCTTGACAGAATTCTCTTCTTAGTAAATCCTTAAGATCATTTTTTAATCTATTTTAATTAGAACTTCTTCAACTAATTTTATCAATCCAATGACATTCTAATATTATCAAACAACATTCAAAAGGGCATAAAATCAAAACCATGCCTTCATATATGGCCAAACATAAAAATTATGACAATATCATCATCAATCACTATATTCATCACTTTCTATAGGAAAATTCTAAAGAAAAAGAGGTAGTTGTCACTCACTTTAATTTCCTTCGCTTTTTATTTTGTTTTTACAACACTTAGGATAGAAAAAAGTGGCTTCATGACAATAATTCAAATTTTAGAAATTTAAGAAGGAGAAGATCATGAAATCTTAAAGAAATTAGAGGAAATATTCTAAGTTACTTTACAATTTTGAAGAAATTTTTTGAAGAATTCTTTTTGTATCTTGAATGCTTGAGCTACTTCTATTTTTTTCTTGTTTTTCTCACATTTTGCTGGCCAAAAGAAGTAGAATTTTTTGTTTTCGAATGGCCTTTAATTATGTATAAAAAATTCTAATTGTAGTTGTAAAAAAATTTACAAATTTATTATTATTTTATATTGGATTTGAAGAAAAATGATGAAAAAAATTTATTATTTTATTTCCCCCTATTTTATGTCTCTTAATAGGTTATATGTGCTTAATTTTATAACCTTGTTTTATAATTTAGGGTTGATTTTACAATACTCTAAATTTATTTAATAAATATTAGATTTTGATACTATTTCTATTTTTTAGTTATATCTTGAGCTCTAGAAATCGAATTGAGGTGATTTTTATATTGTTGAAAAATTTAAAGAGAGAAATATAATTTTTATATCTTGGCTCAAGCTCAGTTTAGATATTTTGGAGGTCACATGTGGTAGAGAAATTGAAGTTATATTTGTATCCCAACTAAGTTCGTCTTAATTTTTAGGTCATATTTAGAGTTATAAAGATCAAATTAACATGGAATAAGTGCGTAAATTTCCATAAGACATAGGTTTACAATTTGATATTCATGAATTATCTAAATTACTTTGTCTTAGTGGTTAAAAACTTGTTAGAAGTTAGATTTATGATAATTTACTAATGTATAATTGTCATGTTAAAAATAGATTTAAGCTTTTAAAAATTAAGAAGGCCTATTAGTGTAATAAGAGACATAAAATCCAAGTCTAGTAGGGTTTTAGAATAATTAGGTCAAATAAATAAAGAGAACTTAATAGACTATTCAGACCTTAACATAATACTTAGCAAATAATTTTCTCTTCTTTTTATTTTCTCTTTTGTTTTTCTATGGAAGCTTAAACTCGTGGTTGATTCAAGGAGTTTGAGGCTCTCCATCTAGAATATGAGGTTATAATTTGTAATATTAATTTTTTAAATTAAATTTTCTCTTTTCTTAATTCTATATGTTAATTTCTTGAGATTACCTGTATTGGATGTTAATTTAATATAATTAATATTCATCTTTGTAATTTTTGATTTCTTTGTTATTTTGATGTTGAATTTTGATTGTTAAATTATGGTTTTATGCATAAGAGCAGAAGGTTGATGGATTAATTTGGAGGTTTCTAATTTAATTTCTTAATTTAACTAAATTCTACCTTTAAATCAATTTTGATTTAGCATAAAGATTATAACGTTGCTTAATTGACTAATCTTAATTGATCAAATCCTAAATAATAATCTAGCTTAAAATTCATGGGTTATTATAGGGGTTCTGGGTAATCCAATGTTAAATAATTAATTAGAAAAGTTAAATCCTAATTGATCAATGATTAATTTAAACTAAAACTTTTAAATCCTTGAATCAATTTTGCTACATTAGTTTTCCTTCTATTTATTTGCTCTATGTTTTTGCTTTATTTCATACATTTAGTTTAATTTAAATTCACAAAACCCTCTACTTCTATTACTGCAAATCTTACATTTTGCATACATTATTCTACATTCATATAGGATATTGTATCTATTCTATTTTGCATCTGTCGTATTAGCTTTTTGTGTTTTTATTGCATAATAAATTAGATAATTGCATAGATATTGTTAGGAATTCAATTAAAAAATAATAATATTAAGAGATCATTAGGAGTACGACCTAGTTTGTACTATTTTACTGCATTACTTTTTAGTAAACTAATTTTAACTAATTTTGGTGCATAGCAGTATTGTAAGCAAAATTTTGGCACTGTTGCCGAGGTTCCTATTGAATTTATCTTTTTTCACATATTTCTAGCAGTATATTGCATAATTCTTCAAGAATTTCAATTAGTAATTGCATCTATTAATTGTGTTTCTTGCATTTTATGATAATTATAGTTTTTTGCATTTTTTTAGATTCCACTACATTCTTTATTTTTTTCTCATTCCTCCACTTCAATTTATCATATTTTATCATATTATACATCATCTAACATTAAAATCGGGTGGATGTTAAGGTACCCATGTGGTACCAAACTCATGCTGAGGTAGTAGCATTGGGAGCCATTAGATAAAATTCTGGTCATCTCATCTAATGGCTCCTAATGCTACCACATCAGCATGAGTTTGGTACCACATGAGTACCATAGAATTCCTCTTAAAATTAAGGTTTTTAGCCTAAGGAAACTAGTTTTTAAGCATTTTTCTCCTCACCCCCAAGAACTGTACTATGTTTCATTAGCTTTGATTGAATTAAAATTTTTATAAGAGTTAGATTTGATTTTTCTCATCAAAATTCATAGCTTTGATAATGAGGTGCCCTATTTTTTAGTTAAATTATACTGCTTTGATCACTTTTTTAATTTTTAAAGATTTTTTATTATATTTTTAGGTTCTACATGATTATAGAGAACTTTTTGTGATAGTCTCATAATTTTTAAAAATATCTAGATAGATTAATTAAATATGTTTAGGTTGATTTTTCATAGTGCATTTACATTTTGGTGTTTTTATATTCCTATGGTGCTCCTATAGTCTATTTTGTTTAGTGCATGTGGTAATAGTGTATGATAAGAAGAATTACTACTAAAATATTCAATTTTAATTTTGAGATTGATAGGACTTTTCATTCTTTTCATAGGAATAAAAATATTGATAGTTCTAGCTTTTCTACTTACCATTCTGCATCTATAGATAACTTAGAAACCATGGCTTATAATAAGACTTTGAAGGAATTGGCTACCTCTAATGTTATATATCAACCATTAGGCATTTAATATCTTGAGTTAGATATTGATTTTGAGTTAAAGTCTAGTTTGATACATTTGCTTCCAACATTTCATGGACTTACAAGTAAAGATCTCCGTAAGTATTTGATGGAATTCCATGTGATATGTTTAATAATGAAGCCTTAAGGCATTTCTAAGGATCATATTGAGCTGAGGGCTTTTCCTTTCTCCCTTGCTAATGTTGCTAAGGATTGGCTCTATTACTTGCAGCCTAGATTCGTGACTTGCTAGAATGACATAAAGTAGCAATTCCTTGAAAAATTCTTTCTTGCATCTAGAGTAGTTGCTATTAAGGAGATATGTGACATTAGGCAAATGAGTGGTAAAATACTATATAAGAATATTGGGAAAGGTTCGAAAAGTTGTGTGCAAGCTACCCTTATAGACAAGTTAGTGAGTAACTTCTAATTCAATACTTTTATAAAGGCTTTCTTTCCATAGATAGGAGCATGATAGATGCTGCAAGTAATGGTGCATTGGTGGACAAGACTCTTATGATAGCCAGAGATTTGATAGCAAATATAGTAGTTAAGTCATAGTAATTTGGCACCAAGATGCTCCCTGTCACCAGAAGTGTGCATGAAATGAATTTCTCTTCCTATGCAAACTAGCAAAGAATGGAGCATAGATAGATGAATTAGCTTCCTTAGTAAGACAATTGACCATGGGACAACAATAATAGCAATTACAAGCTCCTCCACTTGCTAGGCTTTATCGCATATGCTCTTGCTCAAGCTATCCTACTAATGCATGTTCAACTTTACAAAAGGATGATAATCAATAATAAACCTATGTTGCAATAGTATTTCTTCGGAAGCTATAATACCAGCAACCAAACTAGTACCAACAACAATAATAACTAAAATATGATCCATATTCAAATTTTTACCATCCTGGTTAGAGGGATCATCCTAATTTCAAATATAGTAATGCTTTAGTGCAACAATCAACTAAACTAGCACCATACCAAAATAGACCTCCATTCCAATAGCAACAACAGCCTTTCAAAACTATCCAATAATAGAACTTTCAAAACCAACAAGCAACCTCATCCTTATTCTCTTAACTATCCCTTGAAGAGTTAGTCAAGCAAATGGCTACTAATAATTTATTGTTCTAATAAAGAGTAAATGTTACAATGCAAAACTTATAAATACAAATTAGTCAGCTTGCTTCCATCATAAATGAGCTTAGGTCATAAGGGTTTGACAGATTGCCTTTCTAAATAATTCTTAACCTGAGGGGTAACATTTTTGCCATTATGTTGAGAAGCAATAAGGAAATTCATGCTCTTCACAGTCCTCCACCAGTAAGCCATAAAGACAAAGCAAAGTAACTAGTAGCTGTTGAAAATTCTGTAAAAAAACTCCCCTTAATCCAACTAGAATTTAGACAAAATAAATGTAACTCCCTTATTTATTAACGCCTTAATCCTCATTAAATAGGTAATTATTGCATACTAATTTGCCTTTTTCTCTAAACTAGCTCACAATACCTCAAATACATATGTATTTCATACAATATAGGCAAGGGTCATGTAATATACAAAATGTTCAATTTACAAATCGTACATCCATCACATATTACATCACCAACTATATAAACATTTTTAATACAACTTCAAAATATTATTCTCCTTTGTCATGAGGGTCTTTAGAAGCATCACCTGGAATGGTTAGTAACAATACAAAACATAAGAAACAAAGTTTTTCAGTAGCTAGCTATTATCATAAAAATGTATCAAGCCATTCCAGATTCTTAAGCAAATAAAACGTACATTTCAAAAATAATTAATCATTTATCATCCCATTCAATACCATTGTAAAAATATGCACTGCACGCAGCAATCATCAAGCCCATTCAAGAACTTATTTAAATATCTAGATGGTCATCATAAATAATCGTACCTAGGCCTATATACAGCATTTCATTGTCTTTCCGGAGTACTCGGGCCAAAGGCCTAACACAGCATTTCACTGTCTTCTCGAGATATCGGGCCATAGGTACCACACACAGCAATTGCATTATCATTTCGGGGAACTCGAGCCATAGGCCTAACACAGTATTTTACTGTCTTCTCGGAATGCGCACACAACAATTTCATACACATTCCATACAATGATATAAAATACATAAAATCATGTAAATAGAAAATAGAGCTTAAAGATAAAGCTAGCTACCTTTTATAAGCTTCCAATAGTGATGTTTCTTTCGTCCTCACTTAAAACTTCTTTACAATTCCCCTTACCTCTCCAACTTGTTACTCTTTAGTCTACATAAATACACATCGTAGTTTTTATTAGAACATCATCATTTTCCTTAAACCTTATGTATTCTTCACTTCCTCTACATTGATAAAAGCATGCACAAATGCACTTAAGTTCTGTGTGTCTCATCATTCATCTACTTAGTATGTTACGCAAAATAATTAAAAGGGATACTTAGATGCTTTATATCTTATTTTCAGGCTTTGAAATGTCACATATATGCATTAGAAAAGGATTCGGGGGCAAAACCGTGCAAAACATGAAGAATTGAAACCAAAAAGTTCACTTGACAAAGTACACGGGGTTCCTATACCCCATGTTTAGGGCCGTATTTCTTTCTGGATTACTTCGAGGCTTCACTGGACTGCTCAGAGAAGAACACGGGGGTAAACATGTGCCGTGTTCTACCCCATGTACATTACTGATCAGTCTTCGATGAAGAACACGGGGTATAACATGGGCCGTGTTCTACCCCGTGTACATTACTGATCTTCCAAAAATACATTAAATGGCTAAATCTCTTTCTCTTCTTCTTTTCCATATTCACGGTTTTGACTTCTCAAAAGGGAAATTTCACACACACACTTTCATAATTCATAAGAATCATCTTAATGTCATCAATTTAGCTAAATTCCAATCAAATCATGCCAAATCCACACATGCACCATTATGCCTCTAAAACCCTAGTGTGTACATCATGGTTTCTTGTTGTTTTTACACCAAACTAAAGCTATAGATCAACATAACAACATCCAAAATACCATTAGACATATTCAAATCATCCAAAACTCCATGGTCAACCACCTTTGACCACACCAACATCAAAATTTCAAGAAACTAACAAGAATACATTAAAGAGCTTTTAGAGGAGAACATTTTTACCTCTTGCTGCAACTTGAAAATCCTGACTTAGAGCTCACCAAACTTGGATCAAACTTGAGCTTTCTTCAATCTAAACACACCAATAGATAGAGCTTGATGAGAGGAGCAACTTTCCCTTCTACAACTAAGCCTAATTCTCACTATATTTGGGTGAAAAAGTCAAAAGAAGTTCTCTCTCTCTCCCTTCTCTCTCTTGCACGTTTTTCGAGCTTTCATGGAGGTGTTTTGCAGCTTGGAGAAGAAAGGAGAAGGAAGAAGAGCTTTCATGAAGCTTCAAGGGTGTTTTGGTCTTTTTTGAAATTTTCAAGGGTATTTTAGTCCTTTTTCACCACTTAATAAGGCTATTCTTGCCATTTTTATCCAACAATGACACTTGTCATGTGTCTATTGGTCTCACTAAGAGAAAATCACATATCACACCCTAAATTCTTGGTTATTCATAGTATATCCCAAATTTTTGGTTATTTACACTTTAACCACACCCGATTTTGCACTTTTGTAATTTAGTCCATAGGATTTCTGTCTGTTTAAAATTTCTTACACTGTCAGACTTAGACAACTTCCCTTTTTAGGGTTTTCTAACCTCCTCTGATCATCTATACTGTTTAGAAAAATTAATTATTTTCCTACTACCTCTTTTTCCTTCAAAATTTCGTTTACCTTTACACTCTTAATTCCTTTCAACTTGAGATTTACCCACCAAGCTAATTCAAACGTGCTCTTCATTTCTACAATATTAGAATTTAGAAATTCAAATGATAGGATTAAAAATTTAGGATATTACAATAAAGATAGTGCAAAAACCAACAGATTTCATAAAACCTTTTCCTTTCCCTAACAAAATTACAAAGTCTAGGAAAATAGAAGAATTTAACATAAATAAGGAGATCCTGGAAACTTTTAAGAAAGTGAAAGTTAACACTCTATTACTGGATGTTATCAAACAAATTCCCAAATATGCCAAATTCCTTAAGAAGTTATGCACACACAAGAGAAAGCTTCATTGCAATGAAAAAGTGAGTTTAGGCCAGAATATCTTAGTCATTCTTTAACCAAGCTTACTCTAGAAGTGCAAGGATCAGGAACTTTTGATATACCTTATATAATAGGCAACAAGTTTGAATATGCTTTAATTGACCTAGGAGCTTTCATAAATGTCATGCCAATGTCAATATTCTTTTCTTTATAACTTAGTCCCTTGAAGTATACAGGAGTTATTATCCAATTAGCTAACAAAAGTATTGCATAACCTATTAGAGTTGTTAAAGATGTACTGGTTCAAGTAAAAGAATTAATATTTCCAATAAATTTTTACATTTTGCCAATGAAGGATGAGTTTTCAAATAGATATGCACCTTTGATTCTAAGAAGATCTTTCCTCAAAACAACAAAAATAAAAATGATATAAATGCTGGCACTCTTTCTATAAAAGTTAGAGATATAGTAGTGACTTTTAACATTTTTAAGGCCATAAAATTTCCTGTTGCAGAACATTCTATCTTCCAAATAGATGTGCTTGATGAATTTTCTATAAATGCCATTGATGACATGCTTGCTAATTTTCCCATATTTCTGAGTTTATAGATAGTTTTGATTGTCATGAATGTACTTCCTGTGATAATAACAACTAGTATGCTATATATGCTAAAATTTCTGAATTCATAAGCAAAGAAATTAGTGTTGTTTCAGAACATGTAGAATTTGATGCATAAGCTGCAAAATTATGTCTAACAAGGAATTCAACTTGTTTAAGTGGTTTTTATGAAATTAGTACCCTCTGTCATCTAGCCATCAATATTAGAATTTAAAGCTCTTTTAGAACATTTGAAATATGTATTTTTAGAGGAGAATGAGAAGCTACCAATCATTATAGCAAAGAATTTGTAACTTGAATAAGAAGAGAAATTGTTGCAAATTTTTAGAGCTTATAAATAAACAATAAGATAGACACTTGCAGGTATCCCTAGTATTAGCCCTTCCACCTGTATGCATAGAATTTTGTTAGAAGAAGGAACCAAACTAATGAGACAACCATAAAAAAAATTTAAGCCCGTAATTTTGGATATGGTAAAGAAGATTACCAAACTTTTAAAGGTCAGTATTATATATCTAATTTCAAATAATAAATAGGTGAGTCTAGTTATAATATCCCCAACATAAATATAAATTGTATAATTCTAAGATTTGTGGATAAATTATTTTATGGGTTATGAAAAATTGAAATAATTATTTGAGGAAATTTGAATTCATTAGCTTAGTGTAAATATAAATACTTATTATTGAAGGATTGTGGAGGATTGAAAATACATGAAATTTAAATATAAATAAAAAATTATTTTAATAGATGAAATATGGAGGTTAAAGTAAATGAATTGGAAAGCTAAGATTTTAAAAAGGAATTGAGCTTACAACAAGCAAGAAGCATTGTAGCAATGCTCAACTTAATTTTTTTTTTTTACATTTCCCTTTTAAAGTTATTGTTGCTCCTCCTAAGAAACTAGTCCCCTTTCTCTCACTATCCCTCTTAGTTTCTGTGCTATTTTGTTGTCTTTGTCCTTTTCTTTTATCATTTTTGTACAACATTCTCACCACACAACCCATTGCATGAGTCTTTCTCTTTATTTATACAAAATTTTGGTATTTCCTTCTGGATTTCTTATTTTTTTGCTAGTTTCCTTTTTTTCTCAACTTACCTACCATTATTGTCTCTTTTTTATTTTATTTCTTTTACCTTTTTTCCCCAAAAAAAAAGTACAATAGCCTTTTGCACTTTTCTTGCTTCTCTTATTCCTAAACACAGCTATCTCTCTCAAATTCTTGTTACTGTTTTACTGTTGCTGCAAGAAGTAGCATTTTCTACCACACCACAACTATTCTTGACCTTCTCTATTTCTGCACTTGCACGCACTGTTATTTCTTTATTTTTTGTCACTGGCAGCTTTCTCCTTCTATGTGCATTTTTCTTTTTCTCTTCGCCACTTTGTAATTATGGAGCTACCATCGGTGGCCTTGCTTTTTGATTGGGCAACCACTGTTGCTGATTGCTTATGTTAAGTTGTTATCACCATTATTTATTCTCTATTTTGTTCAAGTTTGGTTTTACAGGTGAAAGGTGCAAGTTTGAATAGTAACACCTAGAACCACAGTTTGGAGTTTCAAACCAGCTTAGAGCCCCTTCCATTAGGAACTAACCCCAAGGTGGATGCTTATGATTTATCATAAGAAAATTGCGATAAGAATTTATTGATGTTGTGTCTTAGGAGTTAATCATAAGATAATTGTAATAATGCATAATGTATTACATTTTATTTTAAGCAATATAATTATTTAATTTTATTTTAATATTCGTGCAATTTATAACTTAAATATTATAATTATCCTTAAAATAGTTTTTTCATTCCTAAAATATCTATAGTTGAATATTATTGCAAAAGAGATAGCAATAATACGTTGAGACTATCTTTAATGGTGTTTGATAATTATGAA
Source organism: Sindora glabra (assembly GCA_020226215.1). Taxonomy (NCBI): domain Eukaryota; kingdom Viridiplantae; phylum Streptophyta; class Magnoliopsida; order Fabales; family Fabaceae; genus Sindora; species Sindora glabra. The sequence continues at coordinate 66,740,240 of CM035227.1, forward strand.
TTATAAATATATGATATCAAGTCAATACATGGGTACATTATTAATGAACAGATGTACCGGACTGACTTGCTATGAGAATACTGCATGGATTGTTATGTGTCATTAACTATTCTCATGTGACCACAATGCACATAGTCATTTGATATAAAATCACTACAGTTCCCTATAGGAATCACACATTTTGATGTCATCCTGTATCATATTTAATTGGGATGATATGTAGGCATTGATTAGGTGTGTCACAAATTGTGTTGCTCTTATATAAAGGAGAGATATCCTTAAACCTCTTGATTGAGTGAGACTTAGAAATACATAGTTATGTTCAACTAGATCAATATGTGATATTAATAATTTATTTAAGTTAGTGTAAATATAAATTGAACATTGACGAGGATGACATATTTCATGCCTCCAGTTCAATTTAGATATCATTACAAAAAAGATTGTGATGTAAAGTGTTAATCATATATTAGGTGGATGTTAAATCGCATACATTCTTACTACATGAGTGGTAGTGATATATTGTTAGATACTGCTCACTGTCTATGGTCCAATGATGGGTCATTGCTAATGTAGTAGGAACCTACATGATTATATAAAAAGAGTAAGAATGAGATAGTAATTAATTAGTTTTTAATTACTCTAAAAATTTATTAATTGAGCTTATTATTATATATATTATCAAAGTAATAATATTATCAAAGTAATAATGTATATATATTGTTATTCACATAATATATATTTTATATTATATTATATGATATTATCTCATATTGAAATAATATCAGATAATTATACAATTTGATATTAGATAATTATATTATAAAATAATATTATTATCTAATAATATTTAGTTATTAATATTAAAGTAATATTAGATAATTAGTAAATGAACCCTATTTCTCCTTACTCTCATTATGTTAAGGATAAGGTATTAGTGGTTGAGTAGAATTAAAATTAGATGTGATTTTCTTAATAGGACTAGGAAAGATGCATGCCTTTAACTTTATAAAAAAGATATGAAGGCATCATTATTTTGCGAGAAAAATAAGTAAATTTGCCACTAACAAAATTGTATAAAACACCTTACAAAACCATACTAAGCCCTTCTTTTTTGTTGAGAGATAAATCCTAGTAGATTCATGGAAATTAAGAAGTCACTATTTGCTTCATATGGATATTGTAGAGGTATCATCACCTGATTATACTAGTGATTTGGATTTGCACTCTAAGAGGTAATATTTAATTCTTGATTTATGTCTCTGCGCATTGTTATGTGGGAAGATTTCACATGACATGATTTTGAAATTCTTTTTTCGTTACATTGCATGATGTATGTGAAACCTAACAGAATTTTCTACATATCGAACATTCTTTAATTCTACTATTTTAAGGTTGTGTTGAAGAAAGAAAACAAAAACTTATTTGGTGCTTTTAACATATATGATGATTCATATGAAAAGTATACTTTCTATGTTACAAGATACTGGAATGAGATAGATAAAATTTGTATGGAGTATTAGAAATATGTGTAACCTGAAGAAACCTGTTTATGGGTATTTTTAATGTTTAATGCATAGTGGGAATACCATACCTTAATATTTAATAGGATTGAGGGTTAATTTAGAATATCACCATAGCTATTTATATATATATAGAGATTATTTAAAGTTTTTGATGTATCCTATAAACATGATTTTTCTATATTAACTATTAAAGGAAAAGTGATTCAAGCTTGTATGCAATGTCATATTTCAAATAGATTGTTAATGGTTCAAGGTAGCCCCTACTTATGTTAAATATAATATTAATTATTTTGAATCTATGTTAAGGGCATTATGGCCATTCATGGGATCTACCAAGATTATTAAGTATTAATTATTTTGCTTGTGTGAGTTGAATAAGATGACATATTGTAATTTTACTAGCAAGCGTTATAAAATATAAGAAGTGATGATATACAATAATAGAATAAAGTAAATAGATACTTTTATAACATTGAGCTTTAATATTTTATTTATAAGGGTTGATGTAAGAATCCTCACACTGTGATATAATATTTTTGGTTTCTTGAAGATAACCTAAGCAGAGATAATAAGATGTGTTATGAGAGATTAGAATGTTATGAGTAAACCTCAATAATAAATTAGGAAGAAATTATGTAAAACTAATATATTTATAAGATATTCTTGTAATTTGTGAAGTAGGAAAAAGGATGTGATAAAATGAGTATAGATACTCTAGACTTGAAGGAATGAAGAAGTATTATCAAGTAAGTATATATCTTACCACTATTTTTATCTAAATAAAATATGATTTAAATGTTATGAATGACACTTCTTTTATTGATAATACAGATTTCATGTTCGTTATTTGAACTTGGTTTCACAATATAAGGATAATTAACTATTGATGAATGATAATTAATTAGAGTGCACAACGAAAGTATGGTTGTGTCCTTATTAGCTATTGATTAATTGATTGTGATATGATTACAATAGATCATATTACTTGTTTGTGTTATATGCTTTGATGACTCGTAATTGTTAACTAATTGTTTATGTAAGCTTGTGTTGGATCTAATGATATCAATAAAGTAAGACTCTAGCAAAATGACTACACTATGAATTGAGCCTTATAAGGCATTGAAGAATTGTGAACTATATTACTCTACTAAGGTAATGACATTAGATATTTTGATTTGTGATGAAGAGATAGTACAAAAGTTGGATGAAAGATTCCCAGCAAACAAATATGAAAGATATAAGGTTGATTTGAAAGCTAGAAAGGAAATTCTCATCAAATTATATAAGATTAACGTAAGAATGATTAGGAAAATTTGAAAGATCAATACAAGCACGATTGTTGAAATGATTACGTGATGTGATAAAATATTAGAATTTTATTTGTGTTTAAATATCATTATTTGACATGATTGCAAAGGCTCAATATGATTATGATAATTCATTTGTATTTGAGCTTTAATGGCCAATTGTAAATGTGATGCCTACTTGGAATGGATAAAGAGTAATATTGGTTGAGAATATGATATTTTATGATACAAGATATGAAATCCAAGTTGTATACAGGTGAAATTCCAATTTGAGATTAAGTTGTGTATATTTCAGAGATCTAAGAAATGGGTAGCTAATATTTCTAATCTTGTATTATTTGTATAAAATTGATTCACCTACAAAATAGTGGCAGGTATATGCTCACTAAGTACTTGTAATTCATTTCATTTAACTTCCAATGTTTTCAGGTTGAGACTTGAGCTTGTTGCATGTTTAATGTTTCTATGGAGATCAAAGGCCACCTAATAAAAAGGATTTGATAGTTAGAATATCTTTTGAGTTAAGATTAGCATTTAAGATAGAAAAGTTGTTAATCTATCAATTAATGTATTGTATGCTTATCTGTGTATAAGCTTGAGATTTGTATAGTCTTATGTGAATATTTGACTTGTTGTGCCTGAAAATATAATAGGTTTTATATTTTAAGACGTGGCTCTTGGAAAGTGTCCAAAAATAAGGGAGATTCTATTTGTTTTTCTATAGAAATCTCAAAATAAAATTTTAAGTCCCCTTGTAATATGAAAACTCTCGTTAGGTAAAAAGTGAAAATTGTTAAGGTTTGTGAAAATAGAAAATGGGATCCATGCTAATCATGGTTAAAGTGGATCGTGGCACCAGTTTAAGTTATTCCCAAGAAAAGTGGTTTGATAGTAATGAAAATTAGAACAATAATTTGCTCCCACTAGGGTACAGAATAGTTAGAGAGTTTACATTAATTATAAGAAGTTAAATCAAGCAACTAGAAAAGATCACTTTCTACTACTTTTCATTGATCAGATGTTGGAAAGATTGACTGGAAAATCCTATTATATTTTCTTAGATAACAACACTAGTTACTTCTAAATTCATATTACTCTTGAAGATCAAGAGAAGATAATATTCACTTGCCCTTTTGACATTTTTGCTTATAGGAGGATACTTTTTGGCCTATGTAATGCACTTGGTATATTCCAAAGGTGTATAATGAGCATTTTTTTTTTAATTTCTAGAAGATTACATTTAGGTTTTCATGGATAATTTTTCTGTTTATGATTCCTCTTTTGATTTATGCTTGGATAATCTTTTTAAAATGTTAGACAAATGCATTAAAACTAACATTGTGCTTAATTTTGAAAATTTTCATTTCATATTAGAGCATGTGATAGTTTTAGGATATATAATGAGTAGTAAGGGCATTGAAGTAGGTCTTGTTAAGATTAATATGATTACTACTTTACCTTACCCTACTCGCATGCGGGAAGTGCGTTGTTTTTTGGCTATGCAAGTGTCTATAGGAGATTCATTAGAAATTTCAAAAAGATAGCTTTTCCATTATCCAAGTTACTTCAGAAAGAAATAGAATTTAACTTTGATCAACATTACAATGAGGTTTTTGACAAGTTGAAGTAAGCTCTTATCATTACTTTCATCATTTAGTCACCATCTTAGGAATTACCATTTGAATTGATGTATAATACATCCAATTATGCAATTGATGTTATTCTTGCATAAAGAATGGGAAAACAACCTTATGTGATTTACTATGCTTCAAAGAATTTGGATGCTGTCCAAGCAAATTATACTACAATAAAGAAAGAATTTTTAGCTATTATTTTTACTTTAGATAAGTTTAGATTATATTTGCTTAGGTTTAAGGTGATTGTGTTTTTTGATCATGCAACTTTGAAGTTCCTTCTGAAGAAACCTAAAGCAAAACTTCACTTGATTAGATGGATGTTGCTTTTGTAAAAGTTTGATATTAAGATTAGAGATAGGAGTGGAGCTAAAAAATTAGTGGCTGACCATTCGAATAGAATTTCAAGAGATGTAGGCATTTTTCCCACCCATGACACCTTTTTAGATGAGTAGCTTTTTCAATTATAAAGTAAGGATCCTTGATATGTTGATTAGTGAATTATTGCTAATAAGTTGCCTATATATGCTAAGAAAGCTCAAATTGATAAGTTCAAAGTGAGGCTAAGTATTATGTATGAAATGATCTTTATTTATGGAGATTTTCTATTAATCAAATAATTAGGAAATGTGTACATGATTTCGAATTTCATTTCATACTTGCATTTTATCATAATCATGCTTGTGAAGGTCACTTTAGACTTGAGAAAACAATAAGGAAAGTGATTGATTATGGTTTTTATTAGCCTATTTTGTTTTATGATGCTTATATATTTTACAAAAATTGCGAACAAAGTCAAAGGAGTAGGAATTTTAAATCATAAACATGAGATGCCTTAATCTCCTATGCTTTTTTATGAGCTTTTTGATGTATTAGGCATTCATTTAATGGGTGCTTTTCCCTCATCTTTTGGCTTTGTTTACATTCTTTTTACTGTTGATTATATTTTTAAGTGGGAGGAAGTTAAAGCTACTAAAACTGATGATTTTAAAGTTGTTGTAGATTTTGTCAAGTCTCACATTTTTAGCAAGTTTAGCATTCCACATACTTTGATTAGTGATCAAGGAACTCATTTTTACAATAGAATACATGAGGCTTTGTTAAAGAAATATTGGGTTTGTCATAAAGTTTCTATACCATATCATTCCAAAACAAATGGGTAAGCAGAAATTTTCAATAGAGAAGTGAAATCAATTTTAGAGAAAACTATAAAACCTAATAGAAAAGATTAGGGCCTTAGACTGGATGTTGCACTTTGGGCTTATAGGACCGTATACGAAACTCCGATTGAGATGTCTCCATATTGGATTCTTTTTAGGAAAGCATGTCATCTTTTGGTAGAGTTAAAGCATAGAGCATTTTGGGCTATAAAAAGGTGTAACATGGTTTTGAAGGCATGTGGAGAAGAAAGAAAATTTCAACTGTAAGAATTAAAGGAATTTAAACTTGAAGCCTATGAGAATTCTAGGCTTTACAAAGAAAATAAAAGCATTTCATGATAATTTCATTCTTAAGAAAAATTTTAAGATAGGCCAAAAAGTTTTATTATTTAATTCAAGGTTTAAATTGATGCCAAGTAAATTCTATTCCTATTGGAATGGACCTTTTGTTACTACTAACCTTTAACTATTCCATGAAGGCTTTTAAGAGCAAGTGGTAGAAGAAATGTCATTGAGGATTCTGGTTTATTCTTGATGGAGGAGCTTAAGCATTATGTCCAGTCAAAGATATTAAAGAAAGGTGCTCATTGGGAGATAATACAAGCCACTTTTAAGATTTACTTTTTCTTACCCTTCTTTTTTATTTTCCATATCTTTTATCTTTCTTGATATCATTCTTGATGATATTGATATACTTTATATTGAGGATAATGTAAAATTTAAGTGTAGGGGAGAGACTTTTAGGATTTACTTTATGCTTCTATGTCTTCTTTCAATGTTTTCTATTCTTTCAATTTTATGCTTTCAAAAAAAATATTTTTTTACTTGTTTTTAAGTCATTTTGTTTAATTGCTTTCTATTAATGGAAATTTTGCATTTTTATGAGTATGATTCAATTGAAGTTAAATAAGACTCATAACATGATTAAATGAATAATTTTATTTCTTGAAATTGATTGATGCGGTGATGGATTTTAAATTGATAGATTGAACTTAATAGTTTGATTTACTTTGTTAGATTTTGAACTTTTTGTTGAAAATTTATACTATGATATTATCTTTCTTTCTTGTATGATGTTCTTCCATAATTTATTTTTCTAGAACTTATTTTAAATCTTTTTGAGATTATATTTTGTACATACATGCATAAAAATAATAATTTTTTCTTTAAAGGTAGAGCTATATATCCAACCTTGAAGTTTTTTAATCATTGTCAGTCCCCTTAAGTTTTTATTACCTTTTTTTGTTAACTAATCCTTGAGTATATTTTTCTAATTAAAAGCAAATGTCTTTGCCTAACTTTAGATATTATTAAAACATTTAAATTTTATTAGATGAGCTTTTGAATAAGTGTTAGGGTGTGTGAGTTTATGTATTATGAAACTCATCAAACATTAGTTGAAAAAAAGAGAGAAGAAAATAAATAAAAAAGGAAAAAAAAGAAAAAAAGAATTAAAAAAAGAAAATAAAAAGAAGAAATAAAAAATGAATTAAAAAGCGATGGTGCTTTCTATGTTGTCCCCATGGGTTTAGAACCTATGGGTATGTGGCAAAATGCAATCCATTGGATTAGTGAAGCTATTGACTTGGTCAACTTATCCAATAGCTTATATTTAGCCACATCCCCATAGGTTCCAAACCCATGGAGGTAATATAGAATTTCCCAAAAGACAGAGGAAAGAAAAATGAATTAAAAAAAAAGAAATAAAGAAGTTTATGAGTATTTGAATTTGAATTTAACTTTGCCTTAATGTTTTGAGTTGTAATTGTTTATGATTTGCTCATATGTTTTTTATTCAAGTGCTTTATTGATTTTTTTTGTTTCTAACCTCTCACATCCTTACTTTTTCCTTCTTTTCCCTTAACCTTATTACAACCAAGAATAAAGTCCTTGTGATTTGTGTTGTGTATGTGATTTAAGTAGTGGAAATTAGATAATTAGTAAGTTTATGGTATAATAATTTCATAGAATAAAATCGAGCAGAATACTATACCTTAAATACTTGAGAGTTATAGAGTGAAGTTTGTGAGAATGTACTAATTTGATATACTCTTTTTGAATAAAGTTGCTATGTTGGTTAATTTTCAAGTTTATTAAGATTTTTCCTTATAATGTGTTATATTTTTTACTAGCTTTTATTTGATTCTTGCTTGTTGATTTGTGATTTTGAAGTTTTTGGAAAGTAAGCTTTTTGTTCTTTTACTTTTGAATAAAGTTGTGTTTTGCTTGAGGGCATGCAAGAATTAAGTGTGAAGAATTTCATGAGAAAAATATTTAATATTTTATTTTTTTTTCTTATGTTATGTCTCTTAGTAAGTTATATATGCTTAATTTTATAAAATTGGCTTTATTTTATAATTTAGGGTTGATTTTACAATATTATGAATTTATTTGATAAATGTTGGATTTTGATACTATTTCTTTTTTTAGCTATATCTTGAGTTCCGGATATCAAATTGAAGCAATTTGTATATTGTTGGAAATCTTAAAGAGAGAACTAAAATTTTTATATTTTAACCTAAGTCTAGTTCAGATATTTTGGAGGTTATATGTGACTGAGAAGTTGAAGTTGTGTCTTTGTCCTAACTAAGCTTGCCTCGATTTTTGGACCATATATGAAGCTTTAGAGATCAAATTAATATGTAACCAACTCCCAATTTTCCATAAAACATAGACCTATAATTTTATGTTTATGGATTATCTAAATTACTTTATCTTAGTGGTCAACTGGTTAGAAGTTAGACCTGTAGGCATTCACTAATGTAACTGTTGGATTTAATTATCTTATCAAAAATAGGTTTAGGCTTCTAAAAACTAAGAAGGTCTATTAGTGTAATCCTAAGAGACATACGATCCAAGTCTAATAGTATTTTAGGTTAATTAGGTCAAATAATTAAGGAGAACTTATTAGACTATTTAGACTTTTATACAGCACTTCACATATAGTTTCCTCTTTTTGTTTTTTCTTTTGTTTTTCAATGGAATCTTAAACGCATGGTTGATTTAAGGAGTTTGAAGCTCTCTTCATCTAGATTATAAGATTATGAATTATAATGTTAATTTTTTTTAATTAATTTTCCTTATTCCTTAATTCTATATGCTAATTTCTTGAGATTACATATATTAGATGTTGATTTGATATAATTGATATTCACCCTTGTGATTTCTAATTTTTTTTGTCATTTTGATGTTGAATTGTGGTTGATAAATCTCAATTTTATGCATAAGGGTAGAGGGTTGAGGGATTAATTTAGAAGTTTTTAATTTAATTTATTAATTTAACTAAATTCTACCTTTAAAACCATTTTGATCTAGCATAAGGATTATAGCGGTTACTTAATCGGCTAATTTTAATAGATCAAATCCTAGATAGTAATCTAGCTTAGAATTCATGGGTTATAACAGGAGTTCCCAATAATCCAATGTTGAAGAATTAATTAGAAAAGCCAAATCCTAATTAATCAATGATTATTTCAAACTAGAGCTTTTAATTCCTTAAATAAGTTGTTTTACTACGTTGATTCTCCTTCTATCTGTTTGCTCTATATTTTTACTTTGTTTCATAGATTCAATTCAATTTAAATTCACAGAACTCTCTAATTCTATTACTGTATAATCCTACATTCTACATTAGCTTCTTGTATTTTTATTACATAATAAATTAGATTATTGTGTAGATATTGTTAGGAATTCAATTAAAAAAAGATAATATCAAGGGATCACTAGGAGTACGATTTGGTTTGTGCCACTTAACTAATTTTAGTGCATAGCGATATTGTAGTAAAAAAATCTTAGGACAAATGGCTGAGGAATGAGGATGTCCAAGTGTCTAAAAATTAGAGGAATAATTACCCAAAAAAACCAATAAAATTAATTTGCATAAAAAAGGCAAATTGGATTTATTACAAAATAGCCCTAATTTTTTATTTTCTTGCATTTTTACCTTTAAACTTTTAAATATTTTTAGGCCTTATTTGAGCCTTTAAATTTCAAACTTCTATACATATTTTGGGATTAAAAATTTTAATTTAGGTTAGCCCAAGAGCTTTTATATTAATTTGCTATGTTTTTAGCTTAAATTTTTACTTTTTAGTTTACCTTGATTTTAGAATTCTATCAAATTCCTTTATGTATTTTTCTAAATGTATTATTAGTTTTTCTAATTAGATTTTTACCTATTTTAATCTTTAATAAAATTTTCATAAAAATTGTAGTTGGACTCACACTACAACTACTCCTATAATTCTTTCAAATTTCACCTAATTTTTCTATGAGGTTTTTTGATTTAAGGTTTTCCTATTTAAATTTTCTTTGTAATATTTCTTAGGATATTACAATTAGGCTTGCTGACATCTTAAGTATGTGACAAGTGCTGTGCTAGCTATTTTCTTTAAATGTTAAAACTAGCTTTCTTAATAAGGCTCAAGTTTTAATTATTAGGCAAACATCTAACTTGTTACTATTGTTAAAGAAGGTGGCTTGAACTTAGCTTAATATTCCAAAAGCCTCCCTTAAATCAACTTTTTCGAAAGAACCCTTTTTAAGATGGTTTCTTTTTCTAATTTTTTTGTAAAGTTATCTCCTTTTGATTAGCAATAATACCTTGAACATCTTGTAATTCTTCTTGGAATTTTATTACTTTTCATTCATCAAATTTCTATCATGAATCTTTGATGTATAATTCTTCAATTTTGATTTTAATTTTGTTTCCTTTTTAGAAGTAGTTATTGGAATGCTTCCAACCTTTTGTTGTAGGCCAAATTTAACATTCTTTAATTTCTCTTCAACTTTCTTGTCATAACCCATTTCTAAGTATTGTGATCGGCGTAAAGATACCTAATTAGTATCCAACCAATCAGGTATCCTTACAAGCTTGATTTCCATTCTTATACTTTATTAAGATTTCATATGTCTTTTTGAAAGCAATAAGTAAACATAACCAAATAATAAAGCATTGCACGTGCAATGAAAACTCTTCTTTTTTTTTTTACAAACTCATTTTATACAAAAACAGTACAAAGTCTTACATAAGAAATATACATAAGCTACTTTAGTTTTATAGTCACAATAGACTCTTAGATTAACTTTATATGTATGTTAACTTTTTTCACCCATGGAGATCTTCATCCAATGTAGCTTACATCAATCACCAGTGAGAGCTCTATGATCATTATCTGCAAAAGAAAACTCCACATCTGCAAAAGAAAACTCCACAAAAAGAGTAAGTATAGAAATACTCAATGAGTAAGCATACATCTTGTATTCCTTAAGAATCTTTAATATCTAATTCAAACTTAAGGTTTAAGTTATCTTACATATGTCATTTTACTATCAGTTTAATATGCATTTGTTATTATAAGGATCCTAGTATACAATTATAAGAATTCATGCTACCAGTTATTTTTTTCTTATTCATGTTACTCTATTTTTACTATCAGAAATGGTTAGTATGGTATGAGATTTCTCCTTATTTCTCCTAGTCTGACCTTATCCCACTCACCTCCAGCCTTTTCCCTCCAACCTTTACTACTCCTATCCTTCATATAAAAGGATGCTACAGGCTATGGGCCAATCTCCTCCACACATATCAGATAACAAAGATGAGCCTTTGTAGGCTTTCATGCCAATTAAGGCAAAATCATGTCAATTTGGTAGAATATAGGTATGATCAATACTAACTAGCCATTAGCATCCTAATCTATTTTCCTTTATCAATGTAACAAGTATATGTTTCAAGTATAATGTTAAATAGTGTTAATCATTGCATATTCTTATATTGGATCACAATTTTAATACACTTAACATTTCATAACTCAATCTAATCTATCAAATACTCTATACCCTTTAAGAATATTCAAATAATTACAATAATTCATCATATTGTTCCAATCATATTCTAATGTCATCATAATGTATTTCCAAGCATTAAATATTTAGTGTAATTCATAAATATTCATTCAATAATATTGTTCACATTCAGGTTTCAAAATAAGGCAGCAAAGGGTATGTTACAATAAGGGACCTTTCATGACTTCTAAAACACTTCCAAAATTTATAAAAAAATATATATGATGTTCCCAACATGTCAATAACAAATTTAAGGCCATAGGTTTCATGAATAATCAAGATAATCTACCTAGAAAATTCGTGAATCATACCTTTCAAAACAGTTTCAATGTTTGGTAGCATTGGAGTTCTAAAATTGTAGGAATTTATTCACTAGGAAAATAAGCTTCAATTATCACAAAAATTGAATATGTTTTAACCAACATATGGAAAGGTGTCCAAGAATTTTTGTGGAATTTTTACTAATCATTTAGTATCCCAAATAATTCAAGAAGAGAAGTGAAATTATTCACATCCTATTTCCGGGCAAGCTGCACCTTTGTGTAGAAATGTCCCTTGTTCAAATTTCTAAAAATTTATAAAAATTTTCAATAAATTCTATATGTATTGTAACATTATAAGAGATTGGAAAATAGGTGGCTTTGAGTTTTTAAGAGGCTCTAGTGTGTCCCTAAAATTTATGGTTTATTTCTAGATTTTCAGGAATTCCAGAAGCAAAAATTAGCAAAGCAATCTCTAAGTTCTTTGTATTCCATCTTCACTCAAGGCTTAACAATTAGTAATCTAATCACTTAATCATGTTAATATTGTTCTAATATCTTCAATAAAACTTAAGAATACAAGTTTTCAACACCATGCCTTTATTGCATGGCCACACACCAAGTTCCATGAAATCACAATTCTAAAAAGCAATATTGGTAATTTTGTAATCAAAATTCAATGGGAAATCAAGTGAGTTGCTACTTACCTTTAAACTTGTATATTTCAAAGCTTCAAGTTTCCTCCTAAATAAAAGAGTTTTTGATTTGGAGAGGAAGAAGATGATACCTCCAAGTTTTGATGATTTCTCATTAGAAATTCAAGCAAGTGAAAAAACTTGAAATTTTATATTTGATTTGTCTTGTTTGTCTGTTTGGTTGTGTTGAAAGCTTCAAGAATCCTCCTATGGTAGCTTCAAATTTCATGCAAATGGAGGGAAGAAAAGCTGAATGGAATCCTCTCAAGTTTTTCTAGGGTTTTCTACACAATTTTAGAAAATGGGCCTTTTTGCAAATTAACCAAACATCCATAAAATTTTTTGTGATTTTCTTTGCTATTTTGCAGTAGCAAAGTCAGAAATTGTGGGCTCTCCTCAGTCTAAATTTCATCCAAAATTAATAAAACAAGAATGGGCCAAATTCAAGCTTTTTGGAAAAATACAATTTGACCCTAAAACTTTTTAAAATTCTATTTTTACCTAAAATTCTTTAACTAATTTTTAATTTATTCCTTGGATTTAACTTGGGCTTATTAGAACACATTTGAGCCTTAATAAATGAGCTTTAGTTGGTTCAAAAAAGATTTCAAGGAACCAAACTAAATTATTACAATTTCAGCCCATCTGGGTCCCAAAATCGAGTTAAGCTCTATCAATATTTCTCTAATCTTTTGAATATATTTCTAACAATATCTTAACTTAATTTTTATCTTTATCAATGTTTCAAGATTTTTTCAAAAAAATTTCAAACCCATTGGAACTTAATTTATCCTTTTTCCCTCAAATAGTCCACCAGGGACTAAAATTGTAAATTCCTTTCTTTTGGGTGACCTTTTTATAATTTCATCATTAGCTTAGGTCATCGTTTAATTTTTCTTAATTGCATTGGATATTTTGAAAAATATTCCTAGGAGGTTACTTATTCCTAAAATTTCCCTGGGCTAAACACACTTAATTAGGAAGTGTTAATTTACTTTGATATTTTAAGAGTAGTTTATAGGAAATGTCTCTTAGGATATAACATTTCTTAAGTGAATTTTCTAAGATTGACTTCTTAATAACATCAGTTTTGATATTTTTAATTTCAATTCTTAAGCTATTTTCTTGCTCTTTTTATGCTTTTAACTTCTCTTCACTTTTAACTATCACGGCTTGAAGTTTATTCTCAAGAAGCTTCTTCTCTCCTATAATGGTAGATATTTGAGATTTTAATATCTTTACTTCAATAATATTACAACAAAAAGGAATATCATACTTGATTCTTATGTGAAACAAATGATCATTTGACTTTTTTGCCTTTACTATTATTCCTAACTTTTCATCATTGATGGCACAACCTTCTTTGTTGAAGTGTAAGTTGTAACCTTTTTGTGCTAGTTGTCCAATAGTTAACAAATTTTGGTTGATACTTGGCACATAGAACACATTTAAAATATAATTCAATGACTCATCATTTAATCTCATAGCTATATTTCCTTTTCCATCACTAATATTTTTAAATCATCAGCCAACTTGATTGTAGTTCGAAAGTTCTTATCTAAGTTTGAAAAGATTTCTCTTCTTACACTTAGATGATTACTACCTCCCATATCTAATAATCATTTATTGTCACTATTATCACTAATTGAATGATTGGCCACCAACAAAGTTTGTCAAATTTCATTATTTTCTATTACTTTAGCATGACTCTCTCTTGAGTTTTGTACTCTAGGATTTGGTGCTCTAGCACAACACTCTCGGTTGTAATGATAGTACTTTTATAGTTATGGCATTGGATATAAGACTTGCACTTAAATTGATAATGACCATACTTCTTGCATTTATGACATTGAATATTGAATTTACCTTGTAAGAGTAATTACTTTTTGTTGGTGATCTTGAATTGTTTTGAAGTTTCTACCTCTTTTGCTTTTGAGGTTTGGCCTCCTTGATTGAGTTTTGATCTTGTAGTATCTTTCTCATTTTGAAATTTTGTGTCTACATTTAATGCTTATTTTGTTGAATTTAATGATCCTTCATTTGACCATTCATTCATCCACAACTCACGTGATTCCAATGAAGCTTGTAAATCATTCAAATTCAAAGTGTCAAGATCTTTGGATTCTTAGATGAATGTTACCATGTAATCAAATTTGCTTGATTATGTATGTAGGATCTTTTTCATAACATCTCGTTTAGATATTCTATTTCTTTTACTTTCTTCTCATAGACTATTTTTTCTATTCATGAAAAATAATTAGAAATAGTTTCATTATTTCTTTGTTTCACAAGTGCAAATTGTCTTTCAAACCTTGCAATTTTATTCTCTCTTGATAGACTCTGTGCCTTTACATGTTTTGAATAAAATTTTCATTGCCTCCTTTGCAATTTTGGCATGAAAATTTTTTTTCAAGAACTATTAGCTCCATAGATTGACATATCAAAAATAAAGCTTTTTTCATTAAACATTCTATCTTATACTACACGTTGCTTTTTATCTATTGATTGTTCCTTTTGTGAGTTAGGCTCATCACAACCCTTTTTCAAAATTTCTTCATAATCATTACTTTTCAAGGATAGCTTCATCAAGCATTTCCACATGACAAATTTATTTTTGTCATGAAACTTGAAAATTGTTTGTATTTGTTGAAATCCACTAGAAGCCATGTATTTGCTCAAGTTAAGTTCTAATATCAATTGTTGGCAGATTTAAAATTGTGTTGAAGGGACAATGAATTTTGAAACATTAAAACACTCAAGAAATATTTTATTGCTAAATAAAATAATCTTAACACACTCACAAATTTTTATAACTCAAATTCATAAACACAATACTATTTTCTTTGACAAAACTCTATCACAAATGCACAAACACACAAATTCGTTGGAGCGTTTTTTTTTTTTCTTCTCTCTCTGTTAGTATTCTCGCCAACACTTCTGGTTAGGGTATTTTTTTCCTTCTCACTTAGCACCATGTTCACAATTTTTCTTCATTCACACAAGCTGTCTTGAATACAATTGGACGCCTCTATTTATAGGCTCCATCTAGTTAGTTATAAACCGACTCTGCAATGCCACTGGGCTTGCTGACATCTCTTGCGGCAAGTAGGAAAAAGTTCGTTGGAGGTCTTCAATCTCGTACTTGCCATTTTCCATTCTGCAACTGACATGGCAATTTCAAGCTCATGGGCTATGTGAAACTTTGCAAACGGCCATTGCTCCCCTTCGGAATCCATCATGGCTGCAATGCTTTCCAGGTAGAAGAAAGTTTTATTCTAAGCTGTCTTCTTTTTACCAGAATTTTCGCAGAAATTGTGCAATCTTCTTTTTCCCCTGTATGGCAAAAGAAGATTTGTGCAGAAATTGTAATCCCAATAGTTGGGGCTTTTAGGGCTTCTACCGTTGACCTTTTTGTGTGATTGAAACTTGAAATTGTTCTCTCCTTTTCAATGTTGGCAGACGATGCAGATTTTCGTTTTCCCTCCCACCTCATTTGTTTTAGACAAGTATTGTGTATTCTTCGTGCCATTGTCCATTTCCCCGGGAATCGATATTTTCCTCGTCATCTCCTATTCTCGGTGCCATTGATGTTGTGTGAATTTGTTGCTCGTTTGGTTGGTGGATTTTTCGAGCATGACAGTCAGATTTCATTTGAAATATTTCTAATTTGTTTTGTTTTTCGGAAATTTTTTAAGTTTCGATTTTAGGCTCCTCGGGTAATTGATTTTTGAAACCTGTATTGTTTGTAATCTCTTTGTGATGTTGTTTTTGTGAGTTCTTTATGTTTTGTTGCTGATAAAAATCTCATTAAAAATCAACATCTGAACGGTGCATGTGTAATTAGAGGCAGATAGACTCTAGATTTGAACATCTAAAGAAGTTAATCTACCTGTTCTGTTCTTTACTTCAAACACTGCTCTTTATTTATTTATTTATTTTGAGATATTGTTTTTTAAAGCTATGAGTAACAATCCCAAAACTCAAAACTCAGTTGTGCTCCTTTATAAAAAGAAGGGAGTTGGTAAGGGCTCAATTTTGACTCCAAAAGTTACGTATTTAATTTGCTATACTATTTAAATGTTACTTTGCCATGCCTGAAGTCCTGAAGTATAAAAACTACAAGTATTGAGTGGTTAACGTTTTTTTTTTTGTTTCTGTTCTTGTTTTAGTATGATAGGCGTATTTGGACAACATTCTACCACTTTATACACTTGGACAGTGTATAAGAAAATTATGAATTGAACCTTTTTTTTTAATTTGCAAGGCAGAAATACTTTTGAACTTGATCTTTATTTCACATGAGAAAGAGAACTGGCATCAGAAATGTGTTTCTATTTTGCTAAATTGATTAAATAATCCATATATATAGTCTTTATGCCACCTATGAGCAATGAGCTGTGGTCTTGCTATGTGGAGTTTGCGTCGTTAGTGTGTTTCTAATTTATTTCAGTTCTTGTGTTCATAACAGAACCCCTTCTATTTGTTCTAACTAGATATTTATCTTTCTCCAGCAAAAGGTGGACTTTAAAGGTTTACTTCAGAAGATATCGCTGGATAAGCCTGAGTTTGCGCCACTAATGAGCTATCTTGTCTTTTTTTTTTTTAATTAAATATATAACGAAATTTAAGCCTGATGATATTCAATCCTATTCGGGCAAAGGGTATGCTGCTGACAAATGCTTAAATGCTAATGGGCGATTTGGTGTTATTAACCTGTTTATACAATCAGTAGAGATCACCTATAATAGTCCAAATGAATATAAAGTAATCGTCTATTTTAGACATTCTTATATTGTTGCACTACTCTTATTAAGTATTTTGATGTAGTCTAATATTTGAAAAAAATCAATTCTTTATAACGAATATCAAGCACATAATTATTCAATAGTTGCAGGTTCTTGTCTGGCTATCTTCTTTTTTCTGTGGAATATATATTGGTTTAATCTTTTATATTGTCTCCTTGAGTATGTATATTAATAAAACACTTATGACATATCTTCCTCTTTGTTTTAAAAGACTACAAGCGCAAGCGAATGTGTTTTTGCTGGAGATGACAATGTTATAGTAAACCCCACATTTGATGATGACCTCAATAATTGGACTAGAAGTGGCTGCAAGATTGCATTGCACAATTCAATGGCAGATGGGGAAATTCTCCCTCAGTTTGGAAAATCCTTTGCATTTGCCGCGACATACATACAAAGCTGGAATGAAATTCAGCAAGAGATCACTGGAATTTTTTTTGTTTTTGTCTTAATGCTTAAAATTAAGAATTTTCATTAAGGGTATTTCCTTCAAATTTGATTTTTTGGAATTGGGCCTGAAGGTTGGTGCAGAGCATGCATATAGGATTATCCTATTCATATATTTGCGATAGTTCCTTTCATGGTACAAGCCTTGTAATAATGGAACCATTTTTCCTGATTAAGATTTGTTGCTTGAATGTAACGGGTTACATCTTTAATTAGCCACCTATCTCTATTGTTATTTTTAGCAGTGTTTTTCAGCAATCCATGGCCTTCTATCTCTTCTATTTGTTTACGATTCATGATTTTTTTTTTCCTTCTCATTTTGCAAGCTTCTTGGATTTAAGTTCTGCATATTCTCTCCCTTCCAAAGTTTGTTCTTGTAAGTTATGCCTATTCTCTTACTCTCCAAAGGTTTTTTCCGTTAATTCGAAGTTTTGGAATTTCATTGCATAATTTTGATTGTTTCTGCTTATTCTCTGCCTATGTTTTTGTTTTTGACTGAAACCTTCTGTAAGTCGATATGTAAAAATATTATGCCAGAAATCAAACCACCAAAATTACCAGGCTACAGAACATGCATGTATAAATCTAACTATCCGGGGAAATTCTTAGCATTTTGCTTCGATGTTAGTTTACAATCTTCATTTTATTATCCATCTAAAACTTTGCTTTTCATATCTTTAAATACTCTGTTCATTCTTAATACTTTTTATAGTTTCTTTGGTGTATCCGCCAAGCTCCATTTTGACTGGTTTTTAACTTTTTATAGCATATAGTATGTTGGATGGTAAATAAACTTGCGATAATGCTTGTTGCTGATTAGTTATATGACCTTGTGCTCCTTTGATCACCAAATATGATATTGAGCTCCTTTCGCCACTATCGACAGAATATCAGTTTGATGATATGGCTGGTTATTTTCTCTAAGTATTTATTAAAACATGTTCTTAAGTATTATACTAAGTATGTTCATAATCACATTCCTAACATGTAATAATCTTAGAAGGATTCTAGATTTAGCCAGCATGGTAAAAGTCTCATTTTCATTATAAGCACAAGGAGAACTCATATAGACCTTCACTAGCATGCATCATACTTGCCTACTATAGGATAAGATACTTAAAACAGCTCCATTTATTTTGCTAATGGTCTGCTAATAGCGTACCAAACCATGCGCTTTCAGCCAAACATGAGCATGCCAGATGATCACCCTTTGGCCTCAAATATTAATGTTAAATTAAAAAAAAAAGAAAAAAAAATATTGCATTTATATGTTTTATATATAGCTCATTTGATTGCTTATAATCCTTAATGCAATCCTAAGATGTTTACATAAACTGGCACTTGGCTTGTGAAATCTGAGTTAACATGCATACATTGACAAATGGTTCAATAAGCAAATTCAAGCAAAAGCAAGAGAGGATAGCTTCTACTGCTTGCTGAAAATGTGTAGAATGCATCTGGCTTGCCTATATAACCAGGAACAATACCATAAAACAAGACAAGAGAAGCCGAAGCAAGCAGATCATCAGCCAATAACGTTAAAAACTTTGTGGAAACAAAGAAGCGAAACCATGGAATGGAAACGATCCAAGAGCAGAGAGAAAGAGGGCGGTGCTTTTAGAATGCATGAAGAAAGGACGCCTGCCTTTTTTGCCAACCTAATTTATTTTCCTTAAGGTGAATTGTATGTATATATAAATGACTCAGCCACTAATTCTTGTATTGGTAGTCTGTTTTGCAAAGAGTTCAGCTCCCAAGCATGGATAATTGCTGGCAGAAGATCAGAAAAGCAGTCACCTCCATCTCTTTTCCTTAATCTTCAGTTTGTTTGTTTTGTGGGCCCTCTATCCTTTTTCTCTTTTTAATTCATTCATAAATGTATATTATTGGGTACTTTCTATGTTACTCCCATGGGTTACAAACCCATGGGTATGTGGTTAAATTGAAGCCATTGGATGAGTAAAGCCATTGACTTGGTCAACTTATCCAATGACTTCAATTTAGCTACATCCCCATGGATTTGGAACCCATGGTGGTAACATAGAATTCCCCATATTATTGTTATTCTCCTTCATTTTCATTAGCAGTATCTTTAGTTTCTTTTTCCCTTTTATGTAAGATCATTGCTTGATATGTTTGAATATGTTGTTAGCACATTTGAGCTTGACTTTTATCCTTGATAATTTTTCTCTCACCCGTTGTGTTTGGCACTGAGACTGCAGATATCATATATAAAATGGATTAATTGGTATTTACGTATTGGATTTTATGATTACTAGGGGACAACTTGAATTTTATGTGGCTTTGGCTTCTTGTATATTGTAAATTTTTTAGAAGAAGACCATCATAAAATAATATCTAAAAAGGAGAAAAAATTGAAAAATTTTCACTTCTCAAATTTTGGAGAGAGAGAGGTCCGTACTTGTGATGGCAAAGGCTATTATCGCATTAAGAATCACTCAATTTCCAAAATCATTCGTATGTCTCCTGAGAGAATAAACTTCTACTTTGTTCTACTTTTAATTTTCAATAGTCGTTTTGAATAACACTAATTCCATCCATTATGTATATCTTTTTCTCTTATAAGGAATGGGTTGATTGCAAGAGCACTGGACTTTCCAAAACTATGATGATGTTTGGACTTGTCAAATTTTCTTGCCAAATTATCATGAGTTGGAAGTTGTGGCAATTTGATAGACAAATATATTCAATTTATAGCTGAAATTTGAGATTAATCTGACTTGATGATGCTTGGACTCGATGAAAAAAAATTACATTTGTTATGGAGGTCCTATAGCTAAAATTTGAGATTAATCTGACTTATGTATTATTTTCCTCAAATTTTTTCAAGTTTAGGGATTTTTTAATAATTTTGACAATTCAAGAATTCGGAGGAGTTTAAGAAGCCTATTTTTGTAATTCTCTATTTTTAGTCTTCATATTAGTGTGTTTTGGTGTGAATTGGACACCTGGAGTATTGTGAAAAAGGCTTATGATAACTTGGAAAAAGTATGTCTACTTGTGCTAGGTGGGCTTTTGTCCAAAATAATCTTTAAAGAGTGGAGTGTAAAAAAGGTTCGATAAGATGCCTTAGCACTGAGTTAAATACTCCAGTATGTTGGCTTATAGCCATTTTTTGCACACTCAAAACTATAAAATGAGACATATACCATGAGAATAAAGTTTCACTCTCCTAATTCAAATTGTCCCTTTCAGCCTCTTGTGTTCAAAGGATCTATGTGTAGGGCAATCTTGTGGATCAGTATGCTTAGATGTTTCAGTGATATACGATTCTAGCTTGAGAACTTGTGAGTTTAATAATCTATTCCAAAATTACCACATGGGTTTAATGGTAAGGATGACATGTTTGTCAAGAGTGGCAAGTGTGTGCTGCATAGTTTCATTTAGAGAGTTACCGATCCATGATAAATGGTATCAAAACTCGATTTGTGTAACACCCTTACTTATCAACGCCTTATTCCTTATTTACTAGATGATTATACGTACTCATTCGCCATCTACCTCAAGCTAATACGGAATATCTCAAATTTCTATACTTTATACACATGAGCAAAAGTCATATAATTATACATAAGTTCAACTTTACAAAATATACATCCCATCATATACAATATCACTAACTATATCATTATTTACAACTTCAAACATCATTGCCCTTTATCATGAGAGCCTTTGGAAGCATCACCTGGAATGGTTAGTCACAATACAGAAAATATAAGAAACAAAGTTTCCCAGTAGCTAGCTAATGCCATAAAAACATTTCAAGCCATTCCAAATCCTTAAGCAGATAAAACAAACATTTCAAAATCAGGTAATCATTTATCATCATGTTCAATACCATGCCATTGTAAGAAACATGCGCAGCATACAGCAATCATCAAGCTTATTCAAGGACTTATCTCAATATCTAGCCCATATAAGGACTTATCACAATATCTAGATGGCCATCTCAACAATCGTACCTAGGCCTCACACAGCATCACGCTGTCTTCCCGGGGTAAACTCGAGCCCAAAGGCCTAACACAGTATCACATTGTCTTCCCGAGGTATCTGGCCATAGGTACCGCACACAGCAATTGCACTATTATCCCCGAGGAACTCGAGCCATAGGCCTAACACAGTATCACACTGTCTTCCCGGGTTGTGCACAAACAATCTCATACACATTCCATAACAATCTCATACACATTCCATACAATGGCATAAAACACAGAAAATCATGTAATAGAAAATAGCTTAAGGATAAGCTAGCTACCTTTCACAAGCTTCCAACGTGATGTTCCCTTTGCTCTCACTTAAAAACTCCTTTATACTTCCTCTTGCCTTTGCAAGTTGTCACTCTTTAGTCTATACAAATACACATCATAGCTTATATTAGAACACTATCACTTTCCCTAAACCTCATGTATTCTTTACTCTCTCCACTTAATTAAATGCATACTTAGATACTCTACACTTTGCTTTCAAGCTTTAAAATGACACATATGAACATTAGAAAAGGATCCAGGGGTTAAGCCATGCAAAACAAGAAGAAATAAAACCAAAAAGTTCACTTAACAAAGAACACGGGGGTCCCATGCCCCGTGTTCAGGGCCGTGTTCCTTACTGGTTCACTTCTGGGCTACTCGACAAAGAACACGGGGGTGAACACGGGACGTGTTCTACCCCGTGTACATTACTGCCCTTCAGTCCTGAATTAAACACGGGGAGTGTTGCACCCCGTGTAGCACACTGAGCAGCTTCGACGAGGAACACGGGGTACAACACGGGCCATGTTCTACCCCGTGTACCTTGCTGATCCTCCGAAAACACATTAAACACTAAAACTCCTTCCTTCCTTCTTTTCCATTTCATGGTTTTGGCTTCTCAAAATGAAAAATACACACAAACACTTTCATAACTTCAAAGTTTCATCTTTCATAGGCTTTAAGCTTCATAGAAATTATTCTAACTTCATCATTTTAGCCAAGTTCCCAACATACCATGCCAACTCTACACATGCACCATTATACCTCTAAAACCCAGGTGTGTAATCATGGTTTCTTGTTGTTTTTACACCAAACCAAAGTCATAAATCAACACTACAACATCTAAGTCACCACCAAACATGTTCAAATCATCCTAAACTCCATGTTCAATCACCCTTGGCTACATCAACTTCAGGATTTCAAGAAATTAAGAAGAGTACATTAAAGAGCTCTTAGAGAAGATCATTTTTACCTCTTGGTGCAACTAGAGAATCCTCACTTGGAGCTCCCCAAACTTGATCAAACTTGGGCTTTTCTTCAATCTAGGGACATCAAAGGATAGAGCTTGATGAGAGGAGCAATTTTCCCTTCTACACCTTAGCTTAAATCTTGGTATTTTAGGGTGAAAAACTCAAAAGAAACTTTCTCTCTCTTCCTTCTCTCTCTCACACGTCCAGCTTGCTTTCATGGAGGATTTTCTGTAGCTTTTTGGAGAATGGAGAAGGTAGTAGAGTTTTCATGAAGCTCTAGGGGTATTTTGGTCATTTTTGAAATTCTCAAGGGTATTTTAATCCTTTTTCACCAAAAGTAAGGCTATTCTTGCCATTATTTTTCTAACAATGACACTTGTCATAAATCCATTGGTCACACTTAATAAAAATCATATATTGCACCCCAAAACTCTTGGTTATTCATATTAAATCCCAAACCCTTAATTGTTTTCACTTTAACCACACCCGATTCTGCACTTTTGCAAAATAGTCCATAGGGTTTCTGTACATTTAAAATTCCTTACACTATCAGACTTAGACAACCTCCCCTTTTAGGGTTTTCCAACCTCCTCTGATCATTCATACTATTTAGGAAAATTAATTCTTTCCCTACTATCCTTTTCCTTCAAAATTTCATTTACCCTTACACTTAATTCCTTTCAACTTGAGATTCACCCACCAGGCTAACTCAAACATGCTCTTCGTTTCTACAGCCTCAGAAATTAAACATTCAAATAATAGAATTGAAAATTCGGGACATTACAATTTGTGGCAAAAATCCAAGATCGGGTAGATTACAATTGGTTTGGATACGGCTTGGCCAATGCTATATGAGAGATGTGCGAAGCGATCGTTCTTAAACTTGTAAGAGTCATTACTAAAAACTTAACTAAAAGGTGCACAAGATTAGATTGGTTAGAGAAGCTAGTGTGCGAGAGGATGATGTATTCAAGTGATTGTGGATTAATGTATCAAGCACAAGCATTTATGTTACAAAGCTTGCTTATGTGGGCAAGACATTAGTTATATGCTAATTCATAATGGTGGCATTCAAGGATGCAAATCACCATCCAAAAGGATGAATGAATTGACAGCTTATCCAATGGGAGAAATCTTGATCTTGCCAAAAGGCTTCTAAGGGGGTGTGGTAAAGTCGAAAGGTAAAATCTTAGTTATATAGAAATGGATGACCATAATCGGTGGACACATTCTAAGGGATGGCATATTAGAGTAATGTGTTGAGCAAATTGCTTTAAAGAAGTAGTCCAAAATTTTGTTAAGATGGTTTGAAGGGATTAGCTTTGATGCTTAAAGAAGCACAGCTAGAAGGAAAATTGGATTACTCTAGAAGGAATAGTCCAAAATCATGTCAAAGCAGTTTGATGGATCATTTGTGTTGCTCAGGGGAGCAAAGTATAAGGGTAGAGAAGAGATTTAGTAAAATCAATGCATTGTGCATAATCTGTGGGTTAGGTAAAGAGCATGCAATCTCCCACAAGATTCTTTGATGCAGTGGTTAGGCTACATAGTTGCTTTGTAAAGTGGCTCAATGAAGGGGTAGTAGACTAGCACTACATAATTGCTTAGTCGAAAGACTTTGCAACATTGAGTTTATGTTTTTTTATGCACAAGAAAAATGAAACTTGAGCTAGAGTGTGAGAGGACTCTATGCTCAATCCCATTAAACTATTAATATAGGAAGCCATCAGAGGATGTACTTATGGGAGTCATTAGAGGACATACTAACTTAGGATTATGAGGGCTTAGACATTAGTAGATGTTACTTAAGATAGAAAGGGTTATAAGGATCATGATGTTAGAGAGCATTAACTTTAAGAGTAGGCTATGATGGCTAATAAGATGCTAGAGGTTATTGATTCATAAAGGATCAAAGGATCTAATTGAATGTAAAAATGGCATTATGAATTATTATGAATTAATTGAAAGTGATATAAGTAGATTTATAAGCAAAGTTACAAGGCTTAAGCATAAATCAAGCATAAGTTTTAGCTCTTGCACTAGTACAACAAGATATTAGGTGTAAGACACTTGTTAGTAGGTGGTTTAGAGTGCTAAGCATTACTCACAAGCTATAGTGTTAGCACATATTTTTGCTGTAACATGGCATTCATGCAAATTGTAAAGCTAGTGCATGCATAGATGTTGGAGTAACTATCCGTCAAATGAGCTATAGAGGTAATAAGTTTGAGAAAGCTAGTGGGAAAGTAGTATTAGAGGTATTAGGACATCTACTAAGGTAGCCCATTAATAAATTTTTGGAAGAAGCATTTGACCAAGGGGATACCAATGTTGCAAAGGCAACAACCTAACATTGAGATGGGGGAACATTCATAATGCTTAAATAGACAAAGCTAAGTGGTTTTAGTAATAACTCTGAGGAGTAGGCTTAAGACTAACATAAAGTTTCGAAAGCGTAAGTAGATTATTCATAGAGCTATGTTAGATTAAGGTGTCAATGAAGCCATTGACATTTGAAAGGGGGAAAATGTCACATGTTGAAAGTTATGACAATTTGATAGGCAAACATACTTAATTTAAGATCAAACTTGGTGAAAAAAATTAAGCATATTGTGAAGGTCTTATGATTAAAATTTGATATCAATTTGACTTATGTACTACTTTTTTCAATTTCCTAAAATTGGGGGTATTTTAGTAATTTTATATAGTTTAAGAATTTGGAAAAGTTCAAAAGCCTATATCAGTAATTGTCATATTTTTATCTTTGTGTTGATGTGTTTTTGTATGAATTAAACACCTTAGGCATTGCAAAAAGGGCTTATAACGACTTGAAAAAAGTATGTTTACTTGTGTAGAATAGGCTTTTATTCAAAATATTTTCTAAGACGGTGGAATGTTAGGAAAGCTTGGTGAGGCACCTCGGCATTATGTTGGGAACTCGAGTATCTTAACTTATGGCCATCTCTTATACACTCTAAACTATAGAATAAGACATATAACAAGTGAATAGTGTGTTCCTCTCCCTATTCAAATTGTCCTTTTTAAAAATGCTTTAAGATTCCATGTATAGGGCAATCTTGCAGATCAGTATACGTGGATGCTTTGACAACATATGATTGTTGCCTGCAGGCTTATGAGTTCTATTATCTATTCTAAGAGTGTCACGTAGGTCTAATAAGAAGGCTGATATATTTGCTAAAAGTGGTAAATATACACACATAGTTTGGGCTAGAGAGTTACTAGCCTATGACGTGTACTGTTGTTGACACAACATGATACTAGTATAGACATGGGATATGTCTTCTGGTGTTTGGCTCGATGGTAATGATGGGAGATGTAGATAGAGCCATTAAAATGGACTTATGTCTTTAGATGGGTCTACGAATTCATAAAAAATTACAAATTAGGACTATTAAAAAAGGGATTTGTTTAAATGTTAACCTTGCATGGTCTTGTCTAATAGGTTTGTGTAGACTAGACTGTCACCGGACCTTTCTACAATTTATTTGTTCTATTTTTTAATTTTTTTAATTTCATAATGACCAAATAAAAAACTAGTTCATTATTCTCTAAAGTTTAATCTCATTCCTTAACTAAAATTAAAAATTTTATATGAATTTATAGATAGATACATGTTTTTATAAGCTTTTAAATTTTTTTTGCATAAAAGATATTATAATTAGAAATTTATTCTTAAAAATGGTCAAATAAAAAAGGTTTTAAGTAATTTTCTTTTAAAAAAGATAGAAACCAAGCTTTCTAAAAAGTGGATTTAAAAAAGATGATATCTAGGATTTTTTGGAAAAGAAAATGCAAAGTTTGCAAATTAAACCTTCTAGTAATAGGACTTCAATATCTAAAGTTTTATAAACTTTGTGGATCCATTTGATTTGGAAATTTGGACTAAGTCTGCATAGATCTAACTGTAAATGGATTGGACAAGTCCATTAAATAAATCTAGATGAAGATGCCTAGTGGAAAAGAAGAGTAGTTAAAGAACAAAAAGTCAATCTATTATGAAATTGATTTAAATCTTGATCATTTCTTTTTCTCCTGAATTGTTGCAATTCGATGGACTGGACAAGTTCGTTAAATAACTCTAGATGAAAATGCCTAGTGGAGAAGAAGAGTAGTTGAAGAACAAAAATTCAATCTGTTATGAAATTGATTTAAATTTTGATCATTTCTTTTTCTCCTAAATTGTTGCAATTCGAGTTGTGCATATTTGTGTTGAATCATAAGTACCAATCAATAATTGATTTTATCTCCAAATATAAATCGTCAATTCTCTAATAGCCTCGCCAAAGAAGAAATTGATGTAGGAAAAGGAAGCTAGAGGTTGAGGTGATAGGGAAGGCCTTAATAGTTTCAGAATTAAAGGAGTGAAGAAGATATGTAGAAGAAAAGAAAGTATGAAAACTGAGAAGATAGGTATAAAAAGGAGTAAAAAATAGAGAAAAAGAAAAAAAGAAAATGGATATTAGATTTATTAAGCTTATAATTTGTTTTTAATTTAAATAAATTGATTCTTTTTAGCTTTGAAACCCGTAATTTTTTCAATTATTTCTAGTTAGAGATAATATTTTTCTTAAACTAAGGATTTATTTTTTAAAATCTTTTTGAATTTAGATAAAACTTTTTATTATTTTCTTAGTTACATTACAAAAATAATTTTTTTAATCTAAAAGATTGACTTTAATCTATGATACTTATCCATAAATGATAAAGATTAACTTAATTATTAATAAAAAGATTAATTTGGCATTTCAATTTAAGAAAAAAATATCTAATTTATTTTATCTATTATATAATAGATCTTAATCTGGTGTGTGTGTGTATATATATTTATATATACACATATAATCTTGTGTTTATATTCTAAATTTGAACACCTATTAACTATGTTCTTATATTTTCAAATAAAAGATTTTCTATGTTAAATTCTTAGATCCATACTTGAATCCAACACTTGTATTTGAATTTGACCATCCTAGTTCCAAAAAACCAAGAATAGGGCCTTTCTATGTTGTTTATATCATTTTTGCTCCATTCCTCTTTGTTATACTTGCATAAAATTTTGCAAGCTTAGGCTAGGAAGCTCCCTTTCACCATCAATTCCTAGTCATTTTGTCTCAAGTTAGTTCTTATGCTTGATTCATAGTTGTATCTTGATAGTACATATGCACTTATGCCATTGATACTAGACAATTTAGACCATTGTCATTATTTTCTTTAAATTTGATAAGCACTTAATTGCAGTTTCTAAAATTTTTTTTACAAATATTTGGCTATGATTTTGAATCGTCACTAAATATTTAATTTTTTTTAAATGATCATGGTAGTTGCATAACCATTGCAATTTGCTACATGGAGTGATTCTAGAGCTATTTAATGGATTTGTCTAATTTGTTCATAGTTAGGTTTGCACAAACCTAGTTTAAACATATTAGACTAGATTGGTTTATAAATTTTATGACTCTAGATATTAAAGTCCTAGTCCTAGAGTGCCTAGCTTGCAAACCCAATAGACTAGTCTATGGACTTTGTATTTTTTTTTAAAAGCCTAGATATCATCTTTTTCAAGCCCTTTTTTTTAGGTCCAATTTGACCATTTTTAATCCAAAATTCCTAATTGTAACATCTCTAATAAAAAAATTAAAAACTTATTAAAACATGCATCTATCTATAAATTTATAAAAAAAAATTAATTTAGTTGAGGGATAGGATTAGGCCTTAGAGAATTATGGGTTATTTTTTTTGCTAGGTCATTATGTAGTAAAATAATAAAAATATAAAAAAAATTATGGATTGCTCATTTGGTCCACACTAACTCACAAACCCAATAGATCGAACCATGTTGAATTGGCATTTAAATGGACCTTATTGTCAAATTTGGGGATTTACAAACCTGTCCTTAAACTTAAGTCCATTTCAACAACTCTATATGATTCCAAGATTTGATTGGAACTATTGTTATTCTTTAGTTAATGGTATGTTTCTTAGCAGTTCTTGTAACCGTCAATATGTACCTAGGTGGTAGTTTGAAATGCTGCTATCCTAAAGTTGGAACTTACACTAAATGTCCTTTTTTTTTAGTGTTGTGCTCATACTTCTTATAAAATTTACTATTTCTATTGAACTTGGCTTTCTTAGGCTTATAATGTTGCTCACTATTTTCAACTTTTTTCTTTTCATAATCATACCTTCCTTTGGCATGACCTTACCTTTTATTCTAAAGTTGAACCATAAAAAATGAAGTTAAAAGCATGAACTTTTCCTGTCTTTATGTCTTCCTTAATCTAACTAACAATGGATATAAGCTTGTTGATAATCTATTTAGCTTTTTGAGTACTACAAGATGTCTTTAGAATTTCGAATTATGATGGTGAAGATTCAAGTGCACACCAAATTAGGTAACTGCCACTGAGTTCTACCTTCATGCTTTTTAACTTATTATTGTAATTTATTGGTCTTAGTATGTGCTCCCACACTTCACTGATACCATTAGACACCATTTTCTTAAGTAATGAATGGTAGCATCCCTTCTCAACCTAGTTGAATTTAATGTAATTCTCAACTACAAAATTGAAAAATGCTTTAACATTTTCATTTTTATGGATGGTCTCTTTGATGGTTTTTATCCATTGTATATTTCATCACCATTAAACACATTTTGTTTGAGTGAGTCCATTACTCGTGTTTGTTTTTCTATTGTATAGTAGAATTAGCATTAGTAGTTGAATAGTTGGCTTTACTTCATCAATTGTTAAATTTAGATTGGTGGCCATTATATAAAGTTTCAATGACTTGACTTAATCCTTATAATTTGTCTTATTCAATATCTTAATAGCATTCAATTGAATAGGCAAGGGAGTTGATGAAAAATTTTCAATACATTAATACATGTGCCACTCTATTCATGCTTTTAATTTTTCCTCATTAGAGTATGTAGTTATACATTGTATTATACTATAAAACCTAAGATCGATAGGTTATTTAAGACTTTATAATATCATACAAGAATTCAATATAATATTTCTAAAACCTAAAACTAAT
Organism: Sindora glabra; assembly: GCA_020226215.1. Taxonomy (NCBI): domain Eukaryota; kingdom Viridiplantae; phylum Streptophyta; class Magnoliopsida; order Fabales; family Fabaceae; genus Sindora; species Sindora glabra. Next base: position 66,770,216 of record CM035227.1, read on the forward strand.
AGGTTGCTTAAAAATTTTTAGAAATATAATATTTAATGTGACACTCATGTTATCGCCAACAAGTTATATCAATAATATCATATCAATAAAGTATTTAAATATTATCAATATAATATTTTCCCTAATCTAACTAACATTTTAATTATTCATTAACAAAATTTTATATAATTAGGCTCATGATAGGAGGATCCACTATCACACAAAACTTCAATGGCATAATACAAGTCAAGTGATTCCACAAAATTGCATATTATAATCACAAATATGCTAAAATTATTATAAAATCCAAATAGCATAAAAAAATTCCATAAAAATTACATGTTATAACCCAAGCATTAGGAATCACACATTAACAAATTCAAGTCCAAATAATCACAATTAGGCATTTAAATAAAATGGGATATAAATAATAAAATTATTTTTAATTCTAAAAAAATTCTAGAAAAAATGTTTATAATCATGAGCTCAAAGAGTAGATTTTAATAGTGTATTCAACATTGTCACCAAATGCTAGTAGCTAAGTGGATTGCACTTGCCAGAGGCATGAGTGAGATTAGTGCCACGTGTACTATTCATTATCTTTTTCCTCTATTAGGTTTGCAACTAGATTGACTAGACTCGGTTGTGACCTAATTTTGATCTAAAACTATTTTATGGTAGCTAGTTTTTACAGATTTTTATGCTAATTTTGCTCCAATTTAATCCTAAACATGTTCTAATGATAATTTTTCTCCTAAAAATGCATTGAATAATTGCCATTTAAAATTCAAAGTTTTTTGGAAAAAGTCTCCAATGCCTATTAATTTTTAGACAGTAAATGGTTAAATTTTTGCATTCTATAAATGCATTTCATGAAGGATAATTAATATCCATACCAAAAACATAATTGATCCAAAATCAAATGAAAAGATTTTGAATTTATTAACAATTTTTAGGAAAAATTTTCAAGAATAGTAAAACTTGATTTTTTTAAAAGCATTTTTCAAATTAATATCCATACCAAAAACATAATTGATCCAAAATCAAATGAAAAGATTTTGAATTTATTAACAATTTTTAGGAAAAATTTTCAAGAATAGTAAAACTTGAATTTTTTTAAAAGCATTTTTCAAATTAAAAATGCACTTTCTTTTGCATATGGAGATAACATCTAAACAATCTAAATCCATATTATAGAAAATAAAAATCAACCAAACTTTTCATAACAATTTTTTTTATTTATACTTACCAAAATTTTCAAAACCCAATACAAAGTGTCTGTATAAATATTCAATTATATATATATGCACATGTGCATGCACATACACACACACACACACACACACACATATATATATAGGTGTATATGTATATCTGTGTGTGTGAAAAAAATAATATACCATAAACATACATGTAAATGTACGCATTAACAAAATAGTGAACAATAAATTACTAAATGTATATAGTAGCAAAATGGATTTGTGAATTGTAAACATACATATAAGATGAAAATATAATAATTAGTAAATGAAAACAAAATTTTCATATTGTTTATATAAGATAAATAATAATTTTGATATTGATCACTTTGATACTTGAGTTATAAAAAATGATTCATGTATATCATTGTGCTTCATCAAATATCAAAATAAGGTATTTAAATTGATTTATATTTCATCAATGAATTAAATATTCACACAAATTGGCTTTAATTATAATATATAACTATAATTAAAAATGAATAGTATGAGGTTATGGAATAATTTAAAATCCATAGCATAATTTATTTGGCATAATTTGGCAATAAATCATGAATATTTCTAAATTAATATTATTTTTCATAGTCCATATGCATATTAACCATTTTTACACAAATAGAAGGTTATGATACCAATTATTGAAAAAAATTGTAAAAAAAAATTATTTTGTTTGGTTAAACTATGTAAAAAGGTAACATATATATAAACAAAAGCCTATAAAGTTGGATAAAAAAATAATATATGAATTTCTTGCTTCTCCATGTTTTAATGTGGAACACAATTATTCCACCAATCACATGATCAACATTACGATTATGAATCACCAAATACTAGTTCTATTAGGATAAATAGGATTACTCCTCCTGACTACTTTGATTATCTAGAAAAGAAAAAAAAAATCCTTTGGGAGGTTGTTTTCTGAGTGTTAATGGGGTATACACAATCTAAAGTCAAAGTATAAGAGTAAGGATCCTATTTTTATAAAATTATTAAATTGGGCAAAATTCAACCAATAATCAAATTCTACCCATTTTAGTTAGTAGGAATAATTATCATAAATTTTGTCCAATCATTACTATCACTAATGGGCAATAAATTCTCATTAATACATTTCTATTTTTGTATTAAGTGGTACATATGGGAATTTAGCTTAGATATTGTTGAAATTCAAAATTTTGAATTAAAAAATTTCAAAAAATATGTATGAATAGAGTTATATGAGATGGCATGATTGTGAAGGAAGAATGATGTGATCCTTAAAAGGGCAATCACAAATAGTAAATCTAAAAGGATCAAGAATGTACTTCAAGGAATAAACTTTGAGCTTATTGATGCTAATCTAGATTTATTTGACCATTTGACTATTTATTTATATTATTTTATGTATTTAGTCATTTTAAAATATTTTGGACTTTAATTTAAAATGGATGTGTTTAGGCCTATTTTACTCTAAAATATTTAGTATTTTCTATTCAATCATTTATCATGTTATTTAGAGTCATTTAAAGAACTTTTTATTAGGTTTAGGTTAGTGTGTTAATTTTGTGCTTATTTGTGTTATTTGATATTATTCTTAATTAGGATTTTAGAAAGATATATATGAGATAGCTTATTCCTTATAAATAATTCAATTTTGAATATTTAGATCATTGGTGATATAAAATTGGTTGTGGTCTTTTTTGTGAGTGTATCTTTTTTAAGTTCTTGAATAAACTTATAACTTATTAAAGCAATTCAACCTTTTATAGTATCTATCATTACTAATCAAAAGATTATGATTCTTCTGCATTTATCAGTAAATCTTTATCTTTTGTGATATAATTTTTATCATTTATCGTTTGCATTCTTTCTCTTCTAAAATGTGGTATAACTATTCTTCTATTTTTAATTTAACTTGTTGAATTTTAAGTCCATCCATCAGTTCATGATTTCATATTCAAAGCTTTGGGTTTTCATTATTCAAATGCATTGCTTTAATTTTCTGCTGTAATTTTGTTGGATTTCGTTTCTGTTTAGCTATTTTGCTCTTCAATTCTGTTCTATTTTGTGCTTCTGTATTGTGCTATTTGGTATAAATTTCATTTTGTAATATGGTCATGTTTCATTGCCATATCGCTGTTCAAGTGATTGTTATAACTTGTGTGTCAGTGTTAAATCAGCTCACTTTGTCTCGTCTTCTCTCTCAAATTGCGTTTTGTTTGATTAACCCTATTCCATCACTTTGCTTTTGTATTGTGTGTCAGTGTTTTTATTTTCCAAGTCCATTTACGTTTACAACTATTCTGTTTCATGCCTTTTCATTTAAAATCTTCGTTGAATTTTGTGTATTACTGTTTTGCTGTCTAATCATCTAGTTTGTGTCCCAAGTTACTTCCATTTTGTCAGTGCATTTCTAGTTGATTGTGTTACTTTGTGCTCATTTCATCTGGTCCAATTATGTTTTGCAGTGCTGTCGTGTTTGGTTAATTTTAGTTTTTGCCTTGTCTATTTGTATTTTTCTAGTCGCTGCGGTAGCTGTTTTGCAAAGCACATTAATTGGTCCATTGCATCTGGTCCAATTCATGTTACGTCTTTCTTCGTTGTCGCTCATTCGGTGCCGATTTTCTTCACTGTATTACTGTATTCACGTTAACTTTCCGTTTCGTTTGGTGCCATGTCTCGGTGCTTTACGTGTTGCTTTGTCCGCCCGTTTGGTCTTGATAGCGTTTGCTATCATGTTCTCTATCGGTGTTATTTGTTCACTTATGTGTTGTAATAACGTGTGTAATTTTAATTCTTGTCTCATTTACTTTCATCAAATCATCATTTGCCACTGCTGTCTGCATTGCTCTTTTCCTCTAATTATAATTTCGCTGAGCTGCTTGTGTATGGGTGTGTTGCCATTTTTTTATTTAATTCATTCTTGGCTATTTTGTTTTGTTCGAAATATTTTGCCTCCCTATAAACTGATTTGAGTAATAAAAATTAGTGCTAGTTTGTGTAGAAATGAATGGAAAACATATGATGAGTTATAGTGAAGTGAAGAACGAGAAGAAAAGAAGAAATAGTGTTCAAAGGTTTTAGAAGCAATAGAAGAAAAGAAGCAAAATGATTCAAAAGGATAAGAAGTGGATCAAAAGGAAAAAAAAAGCTAGAAAAGTATTGAAAGCAAAAACACAATTGTGAAGTTGGAAATCAAAAGAAGAAAGTGTTTGAAGTTATGAAAAGTAAAAGGAAGTTGTTATTGCTCAATTTTGAATCTTGAATTTTTATTTCAAGTCATTTTTCATTGTCCTAATCCTTGATTCCTTTTCCAAATCTTATCTTTAAGTTATTTTTATCTTAATCTTTTAAGTCTCCTTATCTTAAAACCTTGAGTCTATCTTGGTCATAATCTTGAATCCTTGTTTTAAGTCTTGTTTAACTCATTTCTTTAATTGTTTGATTTTAATCAAGTTTTAATTAGTCCCCTTTCTTTGAATTTCTATTTGTTATCTCTCTAACCCCTTTCTTTGAATTTCCATTTGTTGTCTCTCTAAGTGTTTTGTTTGATCCTTCAAAGTTGTTTGAACCTTTGATTAGTGATATTGACTATTATAATTGTTGAATCTTATTTGGTTGTGTCCTTTTAGTTCTCAAAGAACCACATCAAGGAAAGATAAGAGTGGAAAAAGGCATGAGAGTGTGAGATCATTGAGGGTAAAAGCCTTAATTAGTATACAAATACAAAAGTAAGTGCCTTTAAATCAAGTGACAAGTATACTCTTGTGAGCTACTATCTTTTATCAAACCCTTTCTTGTAAGTATATCTTTCAAGATGTCAAAAGGTAGTAGAAATAATGATATTAGGTCTATAATAAGGGCTATACAACAAATTGAGGGAATGAGTACAATATTAGACAAATGGCATGAAAAACTTAGGAGGATTAAGGTAGGTAACTCCAAAAGAACCAACATGGTGAGAGCAATAAGAGGGAACGAATAGAGAGAAAATAAAATGATAAAGATTTTGAAGATGAAGATGATAGGGAGAAAAAGAAAGAAATATCATGAGTCCCAAAAGAGTGAAAGAAGACATGAAAGGAGGAGTGATAGAAGAAAAGATGATAATAAAGAATAGTTTAGGGGGATTCCAAACTTGATAGTGATGAGAAGAAATTTCCTCTATTCCAAGGGAAGAATGATTTGGAAGCCTACTTAAAGTGGGAAAAGAAGATAGAAGTAATCTTTGAATGCTACCATTATATTGAAAAGAAGAAAGTGAGGTTTGTCACTTATCAATTTAGTGATTATGCTAACATTTAGTGAGATCAACTTGAGTCATCTAGAAGAAATGGTGAAAAGCCTATTGCTATTTAGGAAGATATGAAGGCTATTATAAGGGAAAAGTTCATTGTTAACTCTTTTAGATATGGCTACCATTCTAGTTCTTCATGGAAACCTTAGAAGGGGAAGGTTGAAAAGAAGGAACACAAAGGCTATAGGAAGTACAAAACCAATTTCTCATCTAAACACAAGGGATAAGAATCCAAGAGCATTGTCAAGTACAAAGTGGAATTCTCATCAAAGCTTAAAGGTGAAGTGTTAAAGAGTAAAAGAAAAGTTAAAAGCATCAAAAGCATACTCATGAAAAAATGCTTCAAGTGTTTGAAGTATAGTTATCATACTATTGATTATCTAATCAAGAAAGCCTTGGGAAAACAAGATAAGGAAAAAAGTGAAGAGCAAAAGGAGAACATCTTCCACACTAGATTCAACATCAAGGATAAGATATGTAATGTTTTGATAGTTGAAGTTGTGCTATTGTTGCTAGTACATATATGATAGAGAGATTGAACTTGCCTATTTTGCTACACCTTACTCTATACAAGTTACAATGGTTGATAATGGTGAAGTAGAAGTGACAAAGAAAGCATTGGTTTCTTTTACATTTAGTAAATACCAAGATGAATTGCTATGTAATGTTACTCCTATGAATGATTGCCATTTATTACTTGGAAGACCTTTGCAATTTGATAGAAAAGTAACTCATGATGGAGTCCTCAACAAGTATAGTTTTGAAATGAATAAGAGAAAAATAAATCTCAAACCTTTAATCCTAAGATAAGTGTTTGAGTATCAATTAAGAATGCAAAAAAAAAAAAAAGAGAGAGAAGAAGAAAAGATGAAAAAAAAGGGAAGATGAGAAAAGAGGAAGAGAAAAGAATAGAGAGGAGAAAATGGTAGAGAAGTGTGAAAACCATGAAAAGAAAAAGAGTGATTATGAAAAGAATGAGACAAAAATTGAGTTGAAAGGAAAAAAGAGTAGTAGAGATAAAAAGAGAAAAATAATGTTGAGATAAAAATAAGAAAAAGAAAAATTGAATGTGATTAGAAGAACATGAAGGATAAAAAGTGTTTTTTATATTTCGAGGCTAATTGTCTTGGAAAGCCTATGAAATGCTAACAATCTTAAATTTGTGTTGTCAAGTGCCTATAATTCTATTTTATAGAAATCGTAAGTTATGCTTCCAAGAGAATCTCAAAAAGAGTTACTATACGTGACAAAGAAAGTGCCTCAAATGGTACAAGGTGACAATATTGTGATAGTTGATATGTTATCTTGGAGGTATACTTTCATCTTTACTTTGCATGATAAATTGTTGAAGTAAAAATACATTGCATACAAAATTGTTATACTTTGAGTACATTGAGAATTTACATGTGAATAATTATGTTTTTGCTACCTTTTCATTTAATCTTGCTACTCCTTTACATGTTGATTATTCTTCACATGTTGACATTAGTGAGGAAATGGTCTTTGGAAACATTTTTAGGCATGGTAGATTTTTGTTCAGGAGAAATAACTTATGTGCACCTAAAATTTTTTTACGAGATTTGCTTAATAGAGAAACCTATTATTTTGGTGATCTTGCATTGGTTGATGACATGCTTGATAAGCTGCATAATCCTTATATTTTTTCTAAGCGTGTTTTGAAAAGGGTATACCATCCAACTTACTTGAGAAAAAATGATACATGAAAAATTATTTTCAAAATGAAGCATGGTTTGTATGAGTGGTTATTTTTTACACTTAGTTTGTTTAATATACTAAGTATTTTTTTAAGCTTAATGAATTGTGCTTTGTGTGTTTCAAGAATAACTTTGTTGTAATTTGCTTTTATTATTTCCATAAGATTAAAGAATGAATTTTGTTGCTATTTGATTAGAAGGATTTGTCATATCTTGACAATATTCTTATGCATAATAGAAGTATAGATGGACATGCTAATTTCTTGAAATGTGTTTTATAAACTTTTAAATTGAAAAATTAAGTAATAGTTTTAAAATATATTCTTTTTACTTGGAAAGAACTATATTTTAAGGAATGTTGTATATGGCAAAGAAATAAAGGTGAATAAAGTAAAGGTTAAGGCAACTAAAGAATGTTCTCCACCTAAATCCTTTAGTGAGATTAAGAACTTTCGTGGTTTGACTAGCTCTTATAGGAAGTATGCGAAGAACTATTTTACTCTAGCCATAACATTGATTTTTTTTATTTTCCTAATTTTGCTAATTTTGTATTTGATTTGGGTGGATGTTTATTGATGGAGTGAGTGGAAAAGAAATTAAGTTGCATCCAAGTGGAAAGGGTTCACTCCAAGTTCTTGAAAAGACAATGACTATACTTCTAATTTCATTTCTCATGGAAAATTTGATGTAAATTCTTCTTTCATGATTCTAATCCTACTATTTTTCATTTAGCTTTTAAAGATTTGAAGACAAATCTTTTCAAACAGAAGGGGTATGATGTGATCTTAAGAAGGGAAATCATAAAGAGCAAATCTATGAGGATCAATGATACACTTCAAGAAGCAAACTTGGAGCTTATGGATGCTACTTTAGGTTATTTGGCTATTTTAGACTCTAATTTGTATTATTTTATGTATTTGGTCATTTTAGAATATTTTAGGCCTTAATTTTGGATGAATGTGTTTAAACCTATTTTACTTTAAAATATTTACTTTTTTTACCTTGGGTCATTTACCATGTTATTTAAAGTCATTTAAAGGCCTTTTATTAAGTTTAGGTTAGTGTGTTAATTTTTAGTATATTTGTGTCATTTGAGCCTATTTTCAATTAGAGTTTTAGAAAGATATATAAGAAAGCTTGTTCCTTATATACAATTCATTTTTGAAGATATATATCATTAGTGAAATAGAATTGGTTGTAGCCTTCTTTGTGAGAGTGTCTCTCTCTTGAGTTCTTGAATGAACTTATGACTTATTAAAAGGATTCAACCTTTGTGGTATTTATCTTCACTATCCTTCTATTTTTAGTTTGATTTGTTGAATTTTATGACAATCTATTAGTTAGATTCTCAATAAAGACATATATAAACTAGCACATAACTTATAAGGTATTATTCCTATGGGAGTATGGTGCACTATATAAATTCAAAGAGAGATGGATAAGGTTATCCACTAAGGAATAAGGGTAGATGAGAGATGGATTAGACTAGACTAGAAGTAACAAGGTGAATATGGTGCTCATAATGTATTTTACAAGTGCCTTATAGATACGTGTTACATTATTCAAAGTTTATGCATATGCATCAAGACTTGCAATTACCTAATATGATATGATTGGCAAACATAGTTCATATGCACTTAACATGGTACATATGTGTTTAATATATGTATGGTGTAATAACCCAAAAATAGGGCAGGAAGCAAATCTTTCTAGAAATTTTCATTTTAGAATCCTAGCACGAAAATCAGGTGAAATTCGAGAGAATTGAAAAAGTAATTTCATAGTGAGACTAACTAGAAAAAAATTGGAAATTTTAATAAACATTATAATGAATGAAAATCAAATTAAAAACCTTAAAATAGGTTTAGGAAATTCATTTAGAAATTTATCATATTTCTAGCACCCGGTAAACCAAAAAAGTAAAAAATTGAACTAAAAAATAATAAATTAATTTTAAAATTTCATGGCTTGCCTAAATTAATTTTAAGGCTTAGAAATGATTGGAGGATTAAAAGTGAAGCTCTAAAAATATTCATATGTTTAAGGGTGAAAATGCAAAAAAAAGTCGAAGATTTAGGGCACCAACTACAATAAATGCTTTTTATTTTTTTAAGTAAGTTAATTTTTATTTATATCGGGTTGGATTGACCCAAGTTTTATAAGCCTAAATCTGAATTTTTAGGCCTAAAACCGTGAGTCATGGTTGGCCCAAGCTTCCAAAGGAAGCTAAGAATCAAAGTGAAAAAGAGTCAAATTTGGGGTCATTATGTAATAACCAAACTTAGCCTTTTTATGTGGCTAAATTTTTATTGGCCAAAAGGAGCATCATTTTCTACTGGAATAGCATACTAGATGTGCAAAATGGCTGGCCTATTGTCCAAAAATCTTTCTCCAAATCCAAGAAAAATGAATAAGGAAATTCATAGAATTAGGGTTAAGTTTTTTATATATAATTATGAGGCCTTGAGAGCATAAAATTTATGCCCATAAACTAGCTCCAAACTATAACTTTGAGAGAAAAAAAGAGAAAAGAAGTCCAAGCTTTTCAAATGGGAAAAGAAGAAGGTTTTACAAATTACTTCTTAATCTAATAAGGTAAGCAAGAAATTCCTTTAATTTCTTCCATAAACCATCATTAATCTTCTCCTTAAATGTCTAAAATTTAATTTATTTTCATGAAGCTTCCCTTGATGTTTCAAAAGAATTGTTGGAATTTTTAAATAAGAAAAATTAAGGTGACTGGTAACTTTCATTATTTTTGGAGCCATTTCAAAGGAATAGGTGATGATATTGTTAGTATATGCTTTCTTATTTTCTATTTGAAATATGCTGAGGTATGATTCTGTTTAGAGTGTTCTAATCAATACTATGATGATATGTTATTGAAATATTGATTTCAAGAGTGTTAGAAAAAGGATTTATTAAAAATTATTTAGGAAAAATAGAAATAGGAATATGTGGAATTGAAACTAGCTTCTCTCATGTGGTGTCGAATAGGGGTTTAGGATACATAATGTAATTGAAGTTTTGAGAAATTTATAAATTAGCATTTTATGGTCATATTTGGTATTAGGATGAATATAAGTGATTTCAAGAATTTTTGAAAATTTTTAGGTAGGTGATAAGGCAAGTTGATGGTGAACCTCCCAATTCTGCCCACTTCAGAACCCTGGACTAGTTGGTCTCAGGTTTCAATTTATTTAACCTATCAAATGAATTGTAAAAATTATGAATCGTCTAGGATACATCATTTGGGATGTTAAAAAGCTCATGGTAAAAATTTTATGGCAATAGGAGTTAATTTGGTTGCACAAATAGTAGTTTTATTTTAGTAGCTCTGATGCTGTCCGAATTTGATTAATCTAAGTTTTTGCTTTTCATACACTAGTAAACCTACGAAATTATTTGTAAAACACTCAAGTTATCTTCTATTAAATGTGTTAGGAATGTTGTGGCAAAATTTTATAACAATAGATTCCATTTGATTAGTGAAAAGGGACTTTAATTACATATGCCCCTGTACTACCCTGTTCTGCAATTCTTCTTTTGGGTTTTGAGTGAATAGTATCTGTGGAAGTATTTTGAGCAATTTGATTGTTGTATATTATGTAATAAAATGGTAGAAATGTTGGAATAATTTATGGTGAAATTTAGAATGAATTTAGGAGCAGAAAAGAGGCTCCAAGTTATGATACAAATATAAGTTTGCTTGAAACTCCTTAAGAGTTATCAAGAAAGAATTTAAATGTATGTAACACATTTATTTGATGCATAAAACACTTATGACATGGTGTTTATTTGTCTATACACTTGGAAATGGATAAAATAGTTGATGTATTGACATCCTATTATTACTTATTGTGAATTGAGAAGGGGAGATATAACATCCTTTGTAGAGAAGGAAAGTCGTGGTTAGTAACGGAGGGGAAAGGATGGTGGCTTAAAGCCTAAGGTGGCAAGGGATAAGGTAAGACTTAAGATAAGGTGATACTTATATATCTACTATTGCCATTTTCTATGACAAATTGTACCAATGATATACATAAGAAAATTTTCTCATAAGACATTAGATAGGAATTGTACTTAATGATAAGGTATTTTTTTTATGATGAAAGTGATGAATACCACTTACTGAATATATTTTATATTCATTCTTTGTTGTGTACATTTAATGATAAGTACCCACCATGGAACCTAAGTAGCATATTGATACTTGTACAATCACCTTCCAATTTCTCTATGAGATCTAAGGAATACTATTTGATAGGGGTTTGTTTGTTATAATATGAAATGTTTTGTTAATTATTACATTTGTATAAATAATATTTTTGTGATATATCTATATGTACATATATATCTATATGTATGTATGTATATAACTTTTAAAATTATAATATATGCATTGTTTTTCCAAGTTTAGATGTCTGTTTCTTCCCTAATAATAATTTAATAGGGATATCAAAGTATTAAAGGCTTGTAAAGATATCTATTTAGAAAGTTAGCACTAATTAGATATCTTTACGCCGGTTATGATAACCATAAGATAGATCGTGACATATAATGGTACTCATGTGTGACATGTGATATGTTTGTAAGTATACCTAAATATATATATATATATATATATATATATATATATATATATATATATATATATATATATATATATATATATATATAAGGGATGTGGTAAAAATGCTTCATGTGGATACCTTGTCTTATATCCATATCATTATGTATCTATGATATTGATTATTTTATAAGGATTACATCATGACTGTGACATAGACATGTTAGGTGTTACATGAATAATATCTTTGCATCTTGTATATGAGTTCATTTATATATACTTAAGTTAAAGACTACTAGAATAGTGTTTTTCTAATCACCTTAGCATGGTGCCCCTATATAAGTTTCAATAACAAATGACATCAACAGTTGAAACCAAGATGTCATCTCTATCACAAGATGTTAGAAGCTTGGTTACACCATGCATCTAACATTCTAAATTCCAAAATTGACCTCCTCAAAAGGCTACCTATAGTATCCTAGATTAATCCACTACTATTGGAAGTTAATCTACATTTTGTTCTGGCCTCTATAAAAGCTAACATTATATTTCCCTACTTTGCAGAAATCCTTAAATGAATTAGGATAGCAATACAAATGTTATAGATCAAAAAGTAGGGGGAACTGTTATTAAAGTCCATGTTGATGTCCCTAAAAAAGAGTCATTCCACTCACACGCCACTCCACCAATCCTAAAAGGCAACACAATGAAATCGATTTAAAGAAGGGTCTTCTAGAGCATTTTATCCTTCTTAGGAATGATAATTGGGTACTTAATAACTCCTAATTTGGATTATTCTTAGAATGAACTATAAAGTGGGGTACTAGCTTATCCTTTTCAAGGTAAGAAAATGGAACTACCACCTTGTTCGAGTATAGTGATAAAAAGGACAAATTTCCCATATCATATCCTTATCGTAATGATCCACTAGTTATAAAAATGATTATTATTAAAGGAGATAAATTCTTAACCTTAGAAGAACCCTTAAGCTAACACCTTTTCATTAACATTTATACTAACTGCCACACAAGAATAGTTATAACTTACATTAGACATCTTTGCAAGAAAATCAAAGAAAGTAATATGGTAACTTGCTCAATAATACTTTACTTAATATAAAGTTAGAAATGCTCAAGTTATGAAGTTAAGGATTAAGTAAAAATGTGTGACATCTTATAACTAATTTGATAGTAGTTCTCCAAGCATCATAGCACATAGGAATAAGAGTCATCATTAAAGCATCATGCCTTTATGAGGTTATGAAGGATAGTACTGAAATGTCTCTTTCTTTCTTGAGAAGTGGTTAATTAAAGAAAGAAGTTTATTAGAAAATAAAGGCTAACCTTGAGATTGAAAATAGAAAATAAAAGACTTCATTAATTAAAAGTATAATTTATAGTTTGTTATCTATAAAAACAAAGAGAGAAAAAATCATCACTCATGTTAAGGGGTGATAGTTCCCTCAAAGAAGTTCTTGCCCAGCTGCCTGCAATCAATTGTTATGCACTCTTATACCAATAGGTTTAAACACTACCCAAAACCAATATTGGTATGATCCTTTCCATATTAAAGTAGGGGAAACCTTTGATGATAGATCGAGTGTGACAACCTCCAATGCAAGTTCCTATCTTAATCAATATCGACAATTGATAATGCTGAGTTATTTCCATCACAAGTTATTGAAAGCTTGATGCATTACCTTTTAGCATTCTAAATGCCAACATTAGTTTTGCCAAAGACCCATTGGCAATGCCTATGATTATCCTATTAATGCTAAACGTAGACTATTATTCCGCCTTAATGTGCATGAGAATTGTCATGATATAGTCCTACTACTACCATAAAGTCCAAATGAAGAGAAAAGTTAGTAAGAATATCATGTAAACAAAGACAAGAGTGCTCTCCTTGAAACTTCATATTATAATCCTCATAATGAAATTGCTTTACCATTATGCTATCCCACTAGTACTGGAAAGTAACATATTAAAATACATCCAAAGTAGGATCAATATGCATTATCTATACCTCTCCTAGCAAAGGTAGGTATGCATTTAATTAGGTTTAGTCTAACATATCCCTAGAATGGTTGATGAAATGAGGTAGCAACAAGGCTTAATAAGCATGAGTCATAGGAATGACTATAACTATTAGAATGTAATGATAGCAAGGATGAATCCTATGGAAGATTTTGACTATACTAAGCTAGCAGTCTTGGAGCCTACCACACATGCCATCTAAGGCTAACACTGATCATTGTTGAAAGTTATAAATTCTTGATCATGAAAGAAGTTCTAGACTAGCATTATGTTCCCAACGTGTGCAATAGGATTAGTAACCGTTGCAGTAAGACTTATAACCATTGTGATAGGGTGATTAGCCATTTCTATTTCATTAGAAGAATTGAAGCCTTAACTAGACATGCTTATGTGAAGAAATTGAAAAAAAAATATTAAAGTCTATTTAAAACAAAATTTTGCATAAGGAGAAATCAATGTATTTAAGTGATAAACTGAGAAATTAGAAGTGAAATTCTATGTTTTATAAGGAAAAAGTATCTATTCCTCAAGAACCATAATGATTAGAAATAGTAAATTAACACTATCATTAAAGCATTGCATCCTTCAATAGGTCATATGGCATGGTATCGAAACATCATCTTTTATGAGATAATAGGGAATGAATGTTGATGAAAAAGCCAAAGAGCCAATTAATGAAAGGCTCTATTTACTAAATGTAATATTTATAACTTGTCATTTTAAAGAAAAATAACAAAAAAAAGAAAGAAGAAAAATAAGGATCAGGCTTAGTGCAGTATAATTGTTCCTTCTAAGGAAAATCGATTTCTCTTGATATGACAATTTAGGCATCTCTTTAATGCCATGAGATCCAAACACCTCCTATATACCTTTTAGGTCTTATTTCCTCTAAGTTTGCAAAAGGAAGGTTATCTATAGTAAGCATTATATAAAGCCTTCCTAAGTGTATCTTCAGTAAAGATCAATGCTTGTATTTGATATCATAACGCTATTTCATTAGCCAAGTAGGCAAAATTAGGTTGAGCCATACCCTTTACATTCCACAAGGTGACATTAACTCTTGTTAAATGGTATGGTCCTGAGAAAAGAGATGCCTATTGTTCACTAGACAAACTTTCTAATCATTCACTCTATTGTAAGGATCATCACATTGTTCCTTTACCATGATAACAAAGTTTAAATGGAAAATATATTCGATAATTGAATAAAGAAACAAATAAGGACACTCACTTAAAAAGCCTATATCATAAATAATATTGTGAGCATCTAGACAATGAGGCATCATTTGTTTCCACCAAAGGATACGAGCTTAATGTTGGTGAAAAGTCAAAGTAAGATTAGAAAGCATTTCCTTACTCTGCACTAATAGAAGCAACCCCCTTGCTAGTGCTAGTTAGGATTGTCACCATGATGATGGATGAAAGGAAAAATTTGCTAAGCTTTATGATAAGTGCTAAAAAGAATGATACTACTGTTTTGAAAAAAGCACATATAAGGGCAAATTTCCCACATTATTCCTTCAAGAAATTGGTCCAGCAAACCTTGACATTTATAAGGATCTTAAAAAATCTAGTTAAAAGAATGGCAACATAAAGGGAGGAAGTTAACCTTGACATTTTCATTCTTATTGGCCTTAGTGGTCATGACTCCATCTGCTAAAGAACTAGAATGATGCATATTATTGTCAAAGAAATAGAAGTTTGTTCTTAAATATTCCTAACTAAGAAAAGGTTGATTTGCTTTGTTTTTAGTGAGGGAAAGCTATAATTAAGTGTTGGAATTTGTAAGTCTTTGGCCAATGCTACAACTAGCCACTTGGGTACATAAGAAATCACTAACATTAATTGTTCCCTTATTACATGGTGATTCATGTTATTGGAAATGGAAGAAGTACTAGTTATTAAGATATTAAAGATAGAAAATAAAGAGATAAAAGCTTCTTATATTTACATTGAAATCTACAAAGGAGAAAAAAATGGAATCAAGCTGATTCAGGCATCATGCTCCTAGCGATGTGTAGGTTGCACTACATGAAAATTAGATTATACTAGTTTGTTAAAAATAATGTAATATATGATGTCAAATCAAGTCATACCCCTAGTGATCCGTTGATTTATCTTTTTTAGATTAACTCACTAACAATGATTACTAAATTGCTTAATTTATTTATATATTAAAAAAAACTAATGCAAATAGTAATAAATTAAAATACAAGTAAAAATTAAACTATATATAGAGTGCAAAATGTATTATGTAGTATTAACACATAATCAAAGTTGGGGGTTTGTGATTCAAAATTAAAGTAAGTGTATTGAATAAAGCAAAACATAAAGTAAAATAGTGAGAAAGAAATCTAATATTATGAAGCAACTAATTCAAGGATTTGAAAACTATAATTTGGATTAATTTCGGATCACTTGATATTTGACTTTTCTAATTAACTTTGCAACCTTGAATTATCCAAAAACCATGCAATAATTTGTGAACCCTACACTAGATAACTATTTAGAATTTGATCAATTAAAATTAGTTAGATTAAATAATTGCTATAATATATTATTCATATTGAAATTCATTTAAAGAATTAGGTTTAAATTAAAAACCTCTAAATTAATCTCTCAACCCTCTACTCCTATCATAAAAATAGATAGGAATTGGAATCACAAGGTTGAATATTAATTACACCAAATTAACACTCAATAAATACAAATTCAAAGTAATCAATGCAAACAATTAGGGAAAGAGAAAAATTAATTAAAAGAAATTAACATTATGAATTAAAATCTCATAATCTAGTAGAGAAAAGCCTTAAAATCCTTGAATCAAGCTAAAGTTTAGCCTTCCATGACTCAAGAATAAAAGCTAGAAAAAGAGAGAAAATTATATTGCTTAATTTTGTAAAGTCTAAAGTCTTATTATGTTCTTGCCTCTACTCTGACTTGATGCCTCTAAAACACTATTGGACTTGAAATCTATGCCTCTTAGGATTACAAGAATGAGAAGCTCAGAATCTATTTTTACAAAGCAATTAACTTTAAAAGTTATAAAAATGAATTTTTACAAGTTTAACTTCCACCTAATGTAAAACCACTAAAACAATGTAATTTTGGTAAATTATAAACATAAAAGTTATAGAACTAAATCTTAAGAAGATTTGATTACTAGTTTCACATTAATTAGACTTTTATAACTCCAAATATGACCCAAAAATCAAAATTGGCTCAGTTAGGACAAAAATAGAACTTTAGTTTTTTGGCTAAATAAGACTTTCAAGGAGTTCAAATTGGGCTTTAACCAAAATATTAAAGTTATAGATCTTTCTTTAAACTTTTCGATAGTATTAAAATCACCTAAATCCAACATCCAAAGCCAAAGATATAGCTAAAAATCTAAAATAATATAAAAATGAAACATTAACTAAATAAATTCATAATATTGTAAAACTAATCCCAAATTATAAAACAAGGCTAATTTAATGAAATTGAGCAAATGTAACACACTAAAAGACATGAAATAGGAGTAAATAATATGGTAAATATTTTTCATATCAAATTCCCTACACTTAGCTATTGTATATCCTTGGATAAGACACAACTTTATTAAAAACTAAAAAACAAAAAACTTTACTTTCCAAAAACTTTCAAATTACAAATCCATAAGCAACGGATAAATAAAAGCCAATAAGAAACATAACACATCATGGAAAAAAAACCTTGACAAACTTGAAACTAACCAATCATAGCAACTTCAATAAAAAAAAGGTAAATAAACATAGTAGATTCTCACTAAGCATTTAGAGTAAGTGTTTCACTACTCATTTTATTCAATGTTGTAACTATGGCTAGGGAAAAAGGAAAGAAAAAATAAGGATATAAAAGGTTAGAAACTAAAGAAATTAATAGAGTACTTGAATCAAAGACATATGGGCCAATTGTGAATAATTATAACTCAACATAACAAGCCAAATTCAAATTCAAACACTCATTAATTTCTTTTTTTTTCATCAATTTCATTTTGCCTTATTCTTTTTTTCACTTTTCTCTTTTTTTAGATATTTTTTTTACTATTATATATATATTTAATCAACCTTTGAACTTGAAGTTTATGACTTTTTACAACACATAAACTTACACACCCCACACTTATTTAAAGACCTATCTAACAAATATTTAAATGCTCTATTAGTCCTTAAAGTTAGGTAAAGACATTTATTTTTTTCATTGAAAAATCGTTAATGGGTTAATCAATAAAAAAAGGGCAATTAAAGCTGAATAAGGCTTAACAATGATAAAAAGTTAAGGTTCACCTTTTAGCTCTAGCTTAAACAAAGAAAGAATACTTTTATTATTTTTGTACATGCATGTGTAAATGTGATCTCAAAAAGAATCAAAGTAAGTTCTAGAGAAACAAATCATAGAAGGACATCACATAAGAAGGAAAAAGAATAATATAAATTTTCAACATAAGGCTTAAAATCTCACAAGATAAATTATGTTGTCAAGTTCAATCTACTAATTCAAAATCTATTACTACATTAATCAATTTCAAGAGGCAAAATTATTCATTTAATTATGTTATGAATCTTATATAACTTTAATTGAATCTTACGCATCAAATTATAAAATCTCCATCAATGAAAAGTAATAAAAATAACTTAAAAAGACTTAAAAAAAGTGAAAAATATAATTTTTTATGTTTGTTGTTTATATTTTTCTTTTTTTAAAATGGCATTGAAAAGCATTAGATGAAAATATAAAGCATAAAATAAATCCTAAAGGTCTCTCCCCACACTTAGATTTTACATTGTCCTCAATGTAAAACATATTAATATCATCAAACTTAAGAAAGAAAAAAGATAAGTTGATAAAAGAGAAAGGTAAGAGAAAGCAAACCTAAAGTGGCTTAGATTGTCTCCTAAAAAGCGCCTTCCTTTAACATCTATGGCTAAACTCAAGATTCTTCTTTAAAAATAAATTGGGCTCTTTAATTCCATTGCTTCCATTATTTGCTTTTGAAAACCTTCATAGAAGGCTTTAAGCTTATGCCTATTGACTTTAAATAATTTGTTGTTCTCCAAATTCTTAATCTCAACTACACCATAAGGAAAAACGTTAATAACAATAAAAGGTCTAGTCTAATGAGAATGGAGTTTACCTAATATTAATTTAAGCTTTGAATTAAACAATAGGACTTTTTGGTTAATCTCAAAATTTTTTCTAAAAATGATCCTATAATAAGATGCCTTTGTTTTCTCCTTATAAAGCCTAGAATTCTCATAGGCTTCAAGTCTAAGTTCCTCTAATTCTTGCAATTGTAATTTTCTTTCCTCTTCATATGCCTTCAAATTCATGTTACACCTTTTTATAGCCCAAAATGCTCTATACTTTAACTTTACCAAAAAATGACATGCCTTCTTAAAAATAACTCGATATGAGGATATCCCAATAGGGGTTTTGTATACCTATAAGCCTAAAGCGCATCATCCAATCTAAGGTTCTAATCTTTTCTTTTAGGCTTCACAATTTTTCTCTAAAATTGATTTGATTTCTCTATTGGAAATTTTTGTTTACCTATTTGTTTGAGGATGATATGGTGTAAAAATTTTATGACAAACCCTATATTTCTTCAACAAAGTTTGAAATGATTGATTGCAAAAATGAGTTACCTTGATCACTTGTTAAAGCACGTAGAATGCCAAACTTGCTAAAAATGTGAGACCTATTAAAATCTACAACAACTTTTGAATCATTAGTTCTAGTGACTTTAGCTTCCACACACTTAAAAATATAATTAACAATAAGAAAAATTTACACAAATCCAAAAGATAAAGGAAAAGGACCTATAAAATTAATGTTTCATACATAAAAAACCTCGCTAAACACTATAAGAAAATAAGACATCTTATATATACAAGTTAAATTTCCTATTCCTTGACATTGTTCACAATTTTTACAAAATATGTAAGCATCATGGAACAAAGTAGGCTAATAAAAATCATATTCAAGTACTTTTCCTACTGTTCTTTTAGGTCTAAAGTGATCTTTACAAGCAAGGGAATGACAAAATGTAAGTATGGAATAAAACTCAAAATCATATACATATCTCGTAATTATTTGATTAGTACAAAATTTCAGCAAATAAAGATCATTCCAAACCTAATATTTAGCCTTACTCTTGAACTTATAAATATGAGCTTTCTTCATATATGAAAGCAACTCATTAGCAAACAAATAGTTTATTAAATTAGCAAATCAAGGATCCTTACCTAGTAACTAAAAAAGCTACTCATCTAGAAAGGTATCATGAATAGGAAGAGTATTTGTATCTTTTGGAATTTTGCTTAAATGATTTGTAATTGAATTTTTAGCTTCACTTCTATCTCTAATCTTAATATCAAACTCTTGCAAAAGTAATATCCATCTAATTAAGCAAGGTTTCGCCTCAGATTTCTTTAAAAGGAACTTCAAAACTGCATGATTACGAAACATAACCATTTTAAAACCAAGCAAATATAATCTAAATTTGTCTAAAGCAAAAACAATAGTTAAAAGTTCTTTTTCTATTATAACATAGTTGGTTTGGGTAGCATCCAAAATTTTTGAAGCATAATAAATTACATAAGGTTGTTTTTCCACTCTTTTTACAAGAACAACACCAATTGCATGTTAGGTTTCGAATCAACATACGCAGCGGAATTTTAAATTTTGATCCAAATCCTTCCTAGGATCCATGCAAAAGTCATAAACTAGTGTTAGGATTTTACCTTATTTGTGCTCATGTTCTTTCTGAATGAATCCTTGAGAGATCGAGATATATCAAATGCCAGCTAAAAGGTACAACATTTCTATGGTATTCAAATGGAGTGAACAATGACTCCTCTCCTCCACGAAACTACTAGGATTCATCTCTCTCACTAGGATTGGAATGGGTATTTTCTAGAGTGATTTAAGGTTTGATTGAAGTCAATGTGTGTTAATAATGTGCTGCCTTTAAGTCCTTTTATAGAACTAAGGCATATCATAATCCTAGTCCTACTAGGATTATGCTTCAAAAAAATTCTAATCACATTAAATAATTATTACCTTATCCTTATCATAAAGAGAGTGAAGAGAGATACAACTTATTTATTAATTATCTAATATTAGTTAATAATATTATCTCATAATATAACTATCTAAAATCAAGAATTGGCATAGAGTTATC
Source organism: Sindora glabra (assembly GCA_020226215.1). Classification (NCBI taxonomy): domain Eukaryota; kingdom Viridiplantae; phylum Streptophyta; class Magnoliopsida; order Fabales; family Fabaceae; genus Sindora; species Sindora glabra. The sequence goes on from CM035227.1 coordinate 66,791,254, forward strand.
TTATATATTAGAAAATAATATTATTTTATAATATAATTATCTAATATCTAAAATATAATTATTTAATATTACTTTAATATCAAATAATATCACATAATATATATCACATATATATTACATGAATAAATATATAATTATCTTAATAATATATGTATGCATGAAAATAAGTCTAATTAATTAAGTTTTAATCCAATTAAAATTCAATTAATTATTATCTTATTCCTATTCTTTTTGTGTGACCTTGTAGATTCTTACTACGTTAACAATAACTCATCTTTGGGCCATAGATAGTGAGCGGTATCTAGCAATACATCATTGTCACTCAAGTAGTAAGAATGTCTATGATTCAACATCCACCTAATATATGATTCAGCGCTTTGAATCATAATCCCTTTTGTAACAATATCCAAATCGAATTAAAGGCATGGAGTGTGCCATCCTCGTCAATTTTCAATTTATATTTCTTGATACTGAGTAGACTTAAAATAAATTATCAATATCACATATTAATCCAATTGAGCATGGTCATGCATTTTTAAGTCTCACTCAATCAAGAGGCCCAAGGATATTTCTCTTTTATACAAGAGTAACAAAATCCCATCTACATCACTCACTTCCCTCCACATGATTCGTGACACACTCAATCAGCGCGCTGCTTGTCATCCCGATTAAAGGTGACATAGGACGACTTTAAAGTGAGTAACTCCTCATGTAGGGAATTATAGTGACTTTAGGTCAAAGGATTGTGTGCATTTATGGTCATATGAGAATAACTAATGACATGTCTATCCATGCAGTATTCTCACAATGAGTCAGTCCAGTACATTATTCACTAATAATGTACTCTTGTATTGACTTGATATCAAATATCCATGATTCGTAATTATCAGTCATTATACATACTAGTCTCGATGTATTATTACTATCCTTTTTGCAATAATACTTGACTGGGGGCATTTTAGGAATAGCGAAGCTATTCCAAGGACAATTATTATATTTAAGTTATAATTTACGTAAAATAAAATAAAGCAAAATATAATAATTATATTGCTAAATGAAAACGTAATACATTGTGTAATATTGCAATCATGTTATAATTGGCTCCTAGGACACACATCAACATTGCATAATTTAATGTATCACACATCAACTTAAATGGTAAATCCCAAGTTAATAGTTGAATAATAGGAGTGACGGTAAAAGCTTACTTCAAATTATCAAAAGCCTCTTTGCAATGTTTATTAAAGTTAAATTCTACTTCTTTTTGGAGTAACTTTAACAATGGAAGGACAATCTTTTTAAAATCCCTAATGAAGCTCTTATAGAAACATGCATGACTAAGAAAAGAATGCACTTTCTACATATAAGTGAGGTAAGGTAAAGTAGTAATCATATCAATCTTAGAAGGATCTACTTTAATGCTCTTACTACTTACTATATGTCCTAACACTATCTCATGCTCTACTATGTAATGACATTTTTCAAAATTCAACATAAAATTAGTTTCAATGCATTTATCTAACACTCTAGCAAGGTTATCTAAGCATGTATCAAAAGAGAAACCATAAACAAAAGAATCATTCATGAATACTTCTATGTAATCCTCTAAAAAATAAAAAAAAGCTCACCATACATCTTTAAAATGTACCAAGTGCATTACATAGGCTAAAGGGCATCTTCCTATAAGTAAAAAGTGTCAAAAGGACATATGAATATTATCTTTTCTTAGTTTTTCAAAGCAATGTGACTCTGAAAATAATCAGTATAGCCATCTAAGAAGTAATAATGGGATTTTTCAACCAATCTTTCTAACATTTAATTAATGAAAAATAGTGGGAAGTGATCTTTTCTAATTGCTTGATTTAGCTTTCTATAATTAATGCACACTTTCCAACTATTTTGAATTTTAGTTAGAAGTAATTTATTATTCTAGTTTTTCACAATTGTTAAGCTAGTTTTCTTGGGGACAACTTGTACTAGACTCACCCATTTGCTATAAAAAAATGTGATATATGATACTAGTCTCCAAAAGGTTAGAAATTTCCTTCTTCACCACATCCAAAATCAAAAGTCTGAGTCTTCTTTGAGGTTATCTTATTAGTTTAGCTCTTTCTTCTAGCAAAATCTGATGTATGCATATGAAAGGGCTAATACTAGGAATGTCTACAAATGTCTATCTAATTGATTGCTCATGAGCTCTCAAAATTTGCAATAACTTCTCTTCTTGCTTAGGTTGTAAATTCTTTGCTATAATGATTGATAGCTTCTCATTCTCTTTGAAGAATGCATATTTTAAATATTCTAGAAGAGATTTAAGCTCCAATGTTGGTGTCTAGATTACAAAAGGCATCAATTTATGGTAAAAACCACTTCTACAAATTGAATTTCTTCTTAAGCATCAACTTCTAGATCTTCTTGAACAATATTGCTTTCTTTACTTATGAATGCAAAAATTTTAGCACATATGGTACACTGGTTATCATTATCATAATAAATGCACTCATGGTTATCAAAATAATCCATAAACTTAAAATTTTGAGGAAAATAAGTAAGCATGTCATCAAAAGTATCTTCAACAAGGTCATCAAATATAGAATGATCTTCAATAAGGTATTTCATAGCCTCAAAGATGTTGAAACTCACAACTGTATCTCTAACTTCCATGGAAAGAGTTCTAGCATCTACATCTATCTTTATTTTTGCTGTTTTAAGGAATGGTCTTTGTTGAATTTAAGGTGCATGGTTGTTTGAAAACTCATCCTTCATGGGTAGAATTTAGAAATCCATTAGGAATATTAATTACTTAACTTGAAGTAGCACATCTTCAATAACACTAGCAAAATGTGTAGTACTTTTATTGGCTTATTGAATAACAATTCTTGTTTGCTTTAAGAGGCTAAGCTATAAGTAGGAAAATACTGACATTGGCATGACATTGATGGAAACTCTTAAGTTAATTAAAGCATGTTCAAATATGTTATTGCCTATAATGGAGGATGTGTCAAATGTTCTTGGATCTTTGCGCTTTTAGGGTAAATTTAGTTGAAGGATGACTAATACATTCTATCCCAAGCTCACTTTTTCATTACTAGGTAGCTCTTTTTTTATGTGTACATAACCCATTAAGAAATCTAACATACTTAGGGATTTGCTTGATGGCATTCACAATGGAATGTTAACTTCTACCTCCCTAAAAGTCACTAAGATCTACTTATCTTTGTCAATTTCTTCTATCTTTTTTCTGGATTGTGTGATTCTATTTGGGAAAGGAAGTGGTCTTGTATATTCTATTGGTTTCTACACTAATTCTTGTTTATCTAATTTATACCTTGTTTGAAGGGAGCTTTCTATAAAGTTTTTAACACCTACTGGTTGTTTTTCCTTATGTTGCTAACTTGCTCATTAAGGATTATTGAGAACATGAACTTTTTTGCCACTTCTTAGTATAATGGTAGAAATATTGCCTTTTAGATTAGGAATTATTTAGGAGGGCAATTTGTTAGAACCTTGGGATTTAAGCTCGTTTATTGAAGAGGCTAGCTGGTTAATTTGTATTTATATATCTTGTATTGTAGCATCTATTCTTTACTGAAATTGCAAGTTATTGGTAGCTATTTGCTTGACTAAATCCTTATAGGATAATTAAGAAGATAAGCAGGAAGTTACTTACTAGTTCTAAAAGTTTTGTTGCTATTATATTAGCTTGGAGGCTTGTTGCTAGAGTGTATGTTTAGTTTGGTATCATGCTGGTCTAATTGGCTGGTGGATTGGTGTATTGCCATATTTGAAATTAGGATGATCTTTCCAATTGGGACTATAAAAGTTAGAGTATATATCATATTTGGGCTATTACTGTTGTTGTTGTTATTGGTATTAATTTTATTATTGGTATTGTGGCTTTCTAGAGAATACTACTCTTACATAGGCTTGGTATTGACTATCATCTTCTTATATTGTTGGACATGCATCAGTAGAGTGAGTTAGGCAAGAACATATGCCACACGGTCTAGTACGAAAAGGTGCTAGTAATTGCTATTGTTGTCGTATTGCTATTTACCTTACTAGAGAGGTCAATTCATCTATCCTATGCCCCATTCTTTGTTAATTTGCTTAGGAAAAGCTCATCTAATGCACATTTCTAGTGGTAAGGAGCATTCTAGTGCCAAATTATTATGAGTTGGCTACCATGTTAGCTATTAAATCTCTTACTACTATAAGGGTTTTGTCTACCAATGCACCACTATATGCTACATCAATCATGCTCTTATCCATAGGAAAGAAGCCTTTATAAAAATACTGGATGGCAAGTTGCTCACCGATTTGGTGATGAGGGTAGCTTGCACATAATTTCTTAAATCTGCCCCAATACTTATATAATGTTTCACCACTCAATTGCTTAATGCCATATATCTCTTTTTTTATTGCAGTTGCTCTAGATACAGGGAAGAATTTTTCTAAGAAGAGTTATTTTATGTCATTCCAACAAGTGATAGAACTTGGTTATAGGTAATATAGCCAATCCTTAACTGTATTAAAAAAGGAAAAAGGAAAGGCCTTTAATTTGATGTGATCTTCTAAAATATCTTAAGGTTTCATTATGAAGTATACCATATGGAACTTTTTTAAGTGCTTGTGATGGTCTTTTCTTGCAAGAACACAAAATTTAGGAAGCAAATGTAGTAGACCAAATTTGAGTTCAAAATTAGCATCAAAATTAGGATATTGAATGCCTAATGGTTAGTAAGTAACATTAGGGGCAGCTAATTCCTTCAAGATCCTATTGTTATCTAAAAGATTAGAATACGGTATAGAGATGTTAGAACTACTTGAATTTCTACTTCTACACATAAAACAAAAATTCCTATTAATTTCAAAATCAAATTCAAGCAATTCACTAGTAGTTCTCCTAGTCATGTACAACACTACACTACATTAAGAAGACTATAGGAACACAAAAATTATAAAATAGTAATGCACTATTAAAAATCACTCTAAACATATCTAACTAACCTATTTAGAAATTTTAAAAAATTATAGGACCACCATAAAATGAAAGTTATAAGTATGTAGAACCTAAAAATGTAATAAAAAATCTAAAAATTAAAAAAGTAATCAAAATAGTGGAATTTGGCTAAAAAATAACACACCTCACCAGCAAAGCTCGTGACTTTTAATGAGAAAATCAAATCTAGCAGCATAAAAAATTTTAGCTCAATTAAAGTTCATGAGACTTAGTGATTAGCACGTCGCAATGCATCGAAATTAAATAAATTCTAGTTCGTTAAAAATAATGTAGTATAATAAGACAGACCAAGATGTACCCACGTGATCCTTTGCATTATCTTTTCTAAATTGACTCACTAACAATGTTTACACAATTTTCTAATTTATTATGTACTAAAGATAGAAGAAATGAATGTAATAGATGTAATTAGGTGCACACAAAATGCAATATGAATATAGATAGTGGTGTTGGATAAAATGTAGAATATAATAGTATTATATAGAATGCAGTATACTATATGCATGTAGAATGCAAAATCAAGAATTAGGGGTTTAATTCAAAATTAAAGCAATTAAACTAAGCTAAACAAAACACAAGAACAAAATTGTAAGGAAGAAAATCAATATAATGAAGTAGCTAATTCAAGGAATTGAGATGCTCTAATTTGGATTAATTATGGATCATTAGATATTTGACTTTTCTAATTAATTCTTTAGCTTTGAATTATCCAGAACCCTTGCAATAATTTTTAAATCCTATACTAGATTACTATCTAAGATTTGATCAATTAAGATTAGCCAAATTAAGTAACTGTTATAATCCTTAAGTTAGGTTAAAATTGATTTGATGATAAAATTTTATTAATTTGAGAAATTAAATTAGAAACCTTTAAATTAATCCATCAACCCTCAACCCTTATATGTAAAACTATGAGTAACTAACCACAATTCAACATTAAAATAGCAAAATATCATAAATTACAAGGGTGAACACCAATTATACCAAATCAACATCCAACACAAGTAATCTTAGGAAATCAGCACTAGTAATTATGGAAAGAGGAGAATTAATTAAACAAAGTTAACATTATAAATCATAATATCATAATTAGATAAAGAAAAGCCTTAAACTCCTTGAATCAACTCTAAAAATTAGCCTTCCATGTCTAGAGCACAAAGGTTAGAAAAAGAATAAAAAAAAGTATCTACTGAATATATCTAAAGTTTGTTGTGTCTAATGAGTTCTCTCCTTTTATTTGACCTAATTAATCTAAAATCCTATTGGACCTAGATTATATGTCTCTTAGGATTACAAGAACAGGGCCTTCCCAATTTTTAGAAGCCTAGAACTATGCTTTTAAAAGGCAATTAACTTTACTTTAAGACCACTAAAATGAGGTAATTTAGGTAATCCATAAATATAAAATTTGTAAAGATGAATCTTATGGAGATTTGGGCACTAGTTCTATATTAATTGGACCTCTATACCTCTATTTATGACCCAAAAACCTAAGCTAGTTCAGTTAGGATAGAGACAGGACTTCAGATTCTTGCCTAAATAAAGGCTTAAAGAAGTCTAAATTAGGCTATGATTGAAACACTAAAATTGTAGATCTTTCTTTAAGCTTTCTATTAGCATATATCACTCCAATATGATATCCACAACCCAAGATAGAGTTAAGAAATAGAAATAGTGTCAAAATTTAATATTAATCAAATAAATTCAATATATTGTAAAACCAATCCTAAATTATAAAATAAGGCCAATTTTATGAAATTAAGCTTGTATAACTTACTAAAAGACATGAAATAGGAGGAAATAATATAGTAAATATTTTTCTTATCACTTAGGTACCTATTTAAGGGGTAGGCTAAAGAACTGCATAAAACCTATATCTTTGGCCAAAAACCATTATTAAAGTGTAAAATGAAGTAAAATATGATGAAATATGGTAAATTTCAATGAAAGAATATATAGCAAGTCAAAAATGTAATAGAATGCAAGAAAATGTTAGAAAAAGGGTAACCACCATAAAATACAAGCAAAACATTAGCAAATGCAACCATCAACTATAATGCTTGACAATTATGTAATACATAACTAGTAAAATATGAGAAAGGATAAAATTAAGTGGATTTCTAGCAATGGCACCAAAATTTTGAAATATAGGTGCATTACACTAAAATTAGATTATACTAGTTTGCTAAAAATAGTGTAATATAGGATGTCAAATTAGGTCATACCCTTTGTGATCCCTTTGATTTGTCTTTTGTAAATTAACTTATTAATAATGATTACATAATTTTTTAATTTATTTATGCACTAAAAATAGAAGAAACTAATGCAAATAGTAATAAATCATAATGCAAGTAGAAATTAGACTATATGCAAAATGTAGAATGTAGCATGTAATATTAGCATAGAATCAAAGCTAGAGGGGTTTGTGATTCAAAATTAAAATAAGTGTATTGAACAAAGCAAAACATAAAGTAAGATGGTAAGAAAGAAAACCAATATAATGAAAAAGCGAATTCAAGGATTTGAGAATTCTAATTTAAATTAATCATAGATCACTTGATATATGACTTTTCTAATTAACTTTTCAACCTTGAATCATCCGGAATCCTTAAAAGAATCTATGAACCTTATGCTAGATAACTATTTAGAATTTGATCAATTAAGATTAACTGAATTAAACAACCACTATAATCCGTTAGCCAAATCAAAATTAATTTAAAGATAAAATTTAATTAAATTAGGAAATTAAATCAGAAATCTCTAAATTAATCTCTCAACCCTCTATCTTTATATGTAGAACCATGATTAAATAACCATAAATTGTCATAAAAATAGATAGGAATTAGAATTATAAGGTTAAATATCAATTATAACAAATCAACACTCAATACATGCAAATTCAAAGCAATCAATAAAAATAATTAAGGAAAGAGGAAAATTATTTAGAAAAATCAAAATTATAAATTAAAATCTGAAAATTTTAATGGAGAGAAGTCTCAGAATCTTTGAATAAACTCCAAAATTTAGCTTACCATGGCTGAAGAACAAAAGCTAAAAGAAGAGAGAAAATTATGTTGTTAAATACTGTAAAGTTTAAAGTCTCATTGTGTTCTTGCCTCTAATTTGACTTGATACCTTTAAAACCCTATTGGACCTAAAATCTTTTACTCCTAGGATTAGAAGAATAAGGCCTTCCTAATTTTTAGAAACTCAAAACCTATTTTTACAAAGCAATTAATTATAAGAATTACAATGATGAATTCCCACAAGTCTAATTTCCACCTAATGTAAAACCACTAAAACAATGTAATTTCATTAAATCATAAACATAAAATTGTAAAGCTAGATCTTAAGAAGATTTGGGCACTAGTTTTACATTAATTGAACTTCTATAACTCTAGATATGGCTTAAAAACTAAAACTAGCTCCGTTAGGGTAGAAATAGGACTTCAACTTCTTAACTAAATAAGACCTTCAAGCAATTCAAATTGGGCTTTGACCAAAACACTAAAGTTGTAGATCTTTTTTTAAGCTTTCGAACAGCATAAAGACTATCCCAATCCAACATTCAGAGCCTAAGATAGCTAAAACCTAAAATAGTATACAAATCTAATACTAACCATATAAATTCAGACTATTGTAAAACTAACCTTAAATTATAAAATAAGGCTAATTCTATGAAATTAAGCACATGTGGCATACTAAGAGACATAGGAGGAAATAATATGGTAATACTTAATTTTTTTTCATTTCCAATAGTCATAAAGTGGGGTTTATCCATGGTTTTACAAAGTCTATGTGCCTCCTATGAAGCCTTCAGGTTTTATGCACTCTAAATCAATAAATGGGAGATTTTTTAAGATTCAATAGTTACCTTTAAGCCATGTCTTCATAACAATTAATATTTATACATAGCATTCAGTAGCAGATAATTTTCTTCTTCTTTTTCTTCTCTCTTTTATTCTTCAATGGAAGCTTAAACCCATGGTTGATTCAAGAAATTTGAGGCTCTCATTCATCGGATTATGAGACCATGAATTATAATATTAACTTTCTTTAATTAGCTTTCCTCTTTTCCTATTTAATTGTGCTAAATTCTTGATATTACATGTGTTGGATGTTGATTTGGTATAAATGATGTTCTTCCTTGTGATTTATGATTTCTTTATTATTTTGATGTTGAATTATGGTTGATAAATCACGTTCTCATATGTAGAGTCAGAGGGTTAATGGATTAATTTAGAGTTTTCTAGTTTAATTTCTCAATTCAATTAAATTCTATCATTAAATTAGTTTCAATCTAATATAGAAATTATAGCAGTTACTTAATCGACTAATTTTAATTGATCAAATCCTAAATAATCATCTAGCATAGGATTCATGGATTATTGCAGGGGTTTTAGGAAATCCAAGATTAAAGAATTAATTAGAAAAGTCAAATCCTAATTTATCCATGATTATTCTAAATTAGAGCTTTCAATTCCTTGAATCGACTATTTTGCTACATTAGGTTTTCTTACTTTTTGTTGCTCTGGGTTTTTATTTTGTTTAATTCATTCAATTAGATTTGAATTCAAACCCCCTAATTCTAATTCTATCTTGCATATTGCATATTATCACATTTTGTATTTTGATGTAACATTATGATACAACATTCTATTTTAGTGCATTTTGCATCCTTTGCATTAGTTTCTTGTGTTTTTATTGTATAATAAATTAGATAATTGTGCAGATATTATTGGGATTCAATTAGAAAGTTCCTTTAAGAGTGTGGATCATATGAATTACATAAAGACGTATAAAAATGTGCTAAATTGAGCAAGAATACATGAACATGTGGATAAGCGAATTATATGAAAATTATGACACATGAAATTGGGCATACATTTTATATGAATTATATGAAAAATTCATAAGTTGCATGAAATTTGTGTAATTAAACATTTTTGCATGTTGTATAATTTATATGGAAATACATAAGTCGAATGAAATATTTATAATTAAGCATTTTCATATGTTGTTTGAAATTATATGAGTTATATGAAAATGTGTGAATTACAAGAACTATATGATATATGAATATCAAGTGAAATTTATGGAAATTGTGAAAAATATAAAATATAAGAATTATGTGGAAATGTGAAATTTGTGAAATAAAAGGTCAAATGGAATAGCGAGAGTTTGGGAGAGAGAAGCTAGCATGTTTATATACATACATATACTATTATCCCATAAGAAAGGGAAAAGTGTGCGCTATATAAATCTATGGTAGGATGTGTAATGTTGGACTCAAGAAATAAAGTGGTGCTAGATGGATATGACTAAACCAAAGATATTAGGAGAATTTAGTGTCCATAAGGTATTTCATGAGTGTCTAATGTAACCATTTGTATGTAATTGAAATTATACATTTCATGCATTTGTATTTTGAATTTACTCATGATATGCACCATATTAACTAATTAATTATTGTGATTCTTTAATATTAGAGGATTTTCTGAATTCCTAATTTATATATGCATAATAATGATCCTTCATGGAATTCCATTGAGTACCTTACTTATGGTGAATGATAATCAGGTCAAAATGTAGACTAGGGAATATAATCACATAATAATGTGAATAAATATACCTTGCAATAAACCTAAAGTTTGATAAGGACTCACTCCCTACATTTGTTTAGACTTACTTTGTTTATTTAATTATTTTAAGTACTATGTCATAGCACCAAAATGCTAATGTCATGACCCAACTCCAATCGTGACTAACGTGATCCTGATACTCGGTTTCCACAAGCCTTAATACTTTCCACTTTTTCTATCTAATAGGATTTTTCAAATTTCTAGGAAAACTCAAAATTTACTTTAAAATTTTGCAGAAAAATCGATAGAGCCTTCACTATTTTTGGACAATTTCGAAGGCTACATGCCCTATAAAATGAAACCTGTATATATTTTTAAATACGACAGCATCAACATTCAGACAATACTATACAAACTCAAATTTATTCACATATGAATAATTCAATACATTTATTGTCAAATTAACTACATCTCTATCTTCAATACTAATCCTTAATCCTAACTATCAAATCCTAAAGTAAGGCGGTCTTGATCCTTCATAAATGTTACAAGGCTTGAATCTTAACCTAAAAATATTAGGAATAGGCAAAGTGAGTTATATGAACTCAATAAGCATATATCCATATTACTAAACCTCAATTCATTTATATTAAATGAATTCATGCTAGTTAAGAGTTTGATTAGGGAAATAAATTCAACCTAAAATACTTGAGTTTCTAAATGTGTGAAACCAAGCCTCGGATGAAATATTCACCTGTTTAACTTAAATTCTATATTTCTTAACATAAATCATAATAATTTCCATTATCCAATAGCACACAACATTCATATTATACACTACTCATTCTGCTTAATCATAATCATAATCAGCCATTGAGGCTTAAACATAAATAAATCATCTCAATCACACCAACTGTAATATCCAATCATAGATAATTTTCAATATCACATCACATCACATATCTAATTAATAAACATGCATATAGCCATTTCTTGACTTCTTGGTCATTATTATATTTTCTTAATTGCTCGTTAAAAATCTCTCATCCAGCTTTCAAACTAATTTTATATCCTTCATAACTCTATGCTAAGAATTTTCTATCTGGCTCTCACATTATAGCTCCATTATCATTCATAATTTCTAATATCACTATTAGCATGATTCATAAGTAATATACACAAGAGCTCTACTTTCATGTCATAAATAATTGTAAGACCATTAAGGCAAGAGAAAGATAACTAATTCATCCTAGAGTGATATCAAGCATTCAACAGTATATATATAATAATATTGTCATGTTCACCCACATGGCCATAATATATTAATATCATAGAAACTCAATCACAATTCTGTTAGGTTTCGGATCATCATATGCAATGAAAAATTAAAATTTTGATTCAAATTCTACCTAAGATCTATGTAAAAAAGCATAAATCAATGTTAGGATTTTACCTTTTGTGTGCTTGCATTCTTTCTGAATATAACCTTGAAAGAGCGAGATGAATCACGAATCAAACGCTGGCCAGAAGGTCCAGCATTCCTATGGTATCCATATGGAGTAAATAATGACTTCTCACCCTCCACGAATTTGCTAGGATAAGTCTCTCTCTCACTAGGATTAGGATTAATGCATTTTAGAGTGATTTTAGGGTTTAATGGTAGCTAATGTATGTTTAAGGTGCTACCTTCAAGTTCCTTTTATAGAACTAAGGCATATAACATTCCTAGTCTTACTAGGATAATGCTTCCAAAATCCTAAAATCACTTAACAACTATCACCTTGTCCTTATTATGGAAAGAGTGAGGAGAGATAAGACTTATCCATTAATTATCTAATATTAAATAATAATATTATCTCATAATATAAATATATAATATTAAAAATGTATATAGTTATCAAATATCAGAAAATAAGATTATCTCATAATATAGTTATCTAATATCCAATAGCATAATTATCTAATATTACTTTAATATCAAATAATATCATATAATATACTATATATATTATGTGAAAATAAATTATTATTTTAATAATAATTATATGCATAAAAATAAGCCCAATTAATTGAATTTTAGTCCAACTAAAGCTCAATTAATTATGTCTCATTTTTACTCATTTTGTATGACCCTGTAGGTTCTTACTATTGGAATTTATATTATCATACGTAGCATGTTTAAAGTGCTGCCCTCAAGTCCCCTTTTATAGATCTTAGGTAAGCCACAATCCTAGTCCTACTAGGATAATGCCTCTAAAAAATCCTAATCACACTTAACAATTCATCTTATCCTTATCCTAAAGATAATGAGGAGAGATAGGACTTATCTATTAATAATCTAATATTAGATAATAATATCATCTTATAATATAAATATCTTAATATTAGATAATTACATATAGTTATTAAATATCAAAATAATATTATTTCATAATATATTTATCTAATATCTGATAATGTAATTATTTGATATTACTTTAATATCATATAATAATAATTATATTTATTATGTGAAAAATATATTTTTATTTAACAATTTATATATATGCATGAAATAAGTCCAACTAATTGGATATTAATCTAATTAAAGTCTAATTAATTATTATCTTATTCCTGCTCCTTTTGTGTGACCTTGTAGGTTCTTACTACGTTGACAATGACTCATTATTGAGTCATAGATAGTGAGTGGTATCTAGCAATACATCACTGTCACTCAAGTAGTAAGAATGTCTGTGATTCGACATCCACCTAATACATGATCAACGTTTTGCATCATAATCCCTTTTATAATAATATCCGAATCGAATTGGAAGCATGGAGAGTGTCATCCTCGTCAAAGTTCAATTTATATTTCTTAATACTGAGTAGACTTCAAAATAAATGATCAATATCACTTATTGATCTATTTGAGCATAGCCACGCATTTCTAAGTCTTACTCAATCAAGGGGCCCAAGGATATATTTTCTTTTTATAAGAGTAACAAAATTCCATCTATATCACTCACTTCCCTTTGTATGATTCGTGACACGCCCAATCAATGCCCTATTTGTCATCCTAATTAAAAGTGACATAGGATGACATCAAAGTGTGTAATGTCCCAAATTTTTTAATTCTATTATTTGAATCTCTAAATTCTGAGGCTGTAGCAACGAAGAGCACGTTTGAATTAGCTTAGTAAGTGAATCTTAAGTTGAAAGGAATTGAGTGTAAAGGTAAACGAATTTTTGAAGGAAAAAGGATAGTAGGAAAAGAATTAATTTCCCTAAACAGTATAAATGATCAGAGGAGGTTAGAAAATCCTAAAAAGGAAAGTTGTCTGAGTCTGACAGTGTAAGGAATTTTAAACAGACAGAGACCCTATGGACTAAATTGTAAAAGTGCAGAATCGGGTGTGGTTAAAATGAAATAACCAAGAATTTGGGATCTAATATGAATAACCAAGATTTTGGGGTGTAATATGTGATTTTATTTAGTGTGGCCAATAGACACATGATAAGTGTCCTTATTTGAAGAAATGCCAAGAATAGCCTTACTAATTGGTGAAAAAGGACTAAATTACCCTTGGAATTGTCAAAAATGGCAAGAATACCCTTGAAGCTTCATGAAAAGTCTTCTTCCTTCTCCTTTCTTCTCAAAAGCTGTGGAAGACTCCATTAAAGCACCAAAAACGTGCAGGAGAGAGAAGGAAGAGAGAGAAAGATTCTTTTGGCTTTTTCACCCAAAAATAGTGATATTTAGGCTTAGGTGTAGAAGGGAAAGTTGCTCTTCTCATCAAGCTCTATCCATTGGTGTGTTTAGATTGAGGAAAGCTCAAGTTTGATCAAGTTTGGTGAGCTCTAAGTGAGGATTTTCAAGTTGCAGCAAGAGGTAAAATTGTTCTCCTCTAAAAGCTCTTTATTGTGCTCTTTTTAGTTTTCTTGAAATCTTGATGTTGGTGTGGTCAAAGGTGGTTGACCATGGAGTTTTGGATGATTTGAACATGTTTAATGGTGTTTTAGATGTTGTTATGTTGATTTATGGCTTTGGTTTGGTGTAAAAATAGCAAGAAACCATGATGTACACAGTCTAGGATTTTAGAGGCATAATGGTGCATGTGTGGATTTGGCATGATTTGTTTAGAATTTGGCTAAATTGATGAAATTAGGATGATTCTTATGAGTTATGAAGCCTATGGAAGATGAAATTTTAAGTTATGAAAGTGTGTATGAAACTTCCCTTTTGAGAAGCCAAAGGGAGAAGGAGGTTTAGCCATGTAAATTGTGTTTTTGGAAGATCAGTAATGTACATGGGGTAGAACATGGCCCATGTTGTACCCCATGTTCTGAACACGAGGTAGAACACGGCCCATGTTCACCCCCATGTTCTTCTACGAAGGCAGATCAGTAATGTACATAGGGTAGAACACGACCCATGTTGTACCCCATGTTCTGAACACGGGGTAGAACACGGCCCATGTTCACCCCCGTGTTCTTTGTTAAGTGAACATTTTGGCTTTAATTCTTCAGGATTTGCATGGTTTTGCCCTTGGATCCTTTTCTAATGTTCATATGTGTCATTTCAAGGCTTGAAAATAAGATATAGAGCATCTAAGTATGCATTTATTTAAGTGGAGGAAGTAAAGAATACATGAGGTTTAAGGAAAGTGATGATGTTCTAATAAGAACTATGATGTGTATTTGTATAGACTAAGGAGTGACAACTTGGAAAGGCAAGAGGAAGTGTAAAGAAGTTGTTAAGTGAGGGCAAAGGAAACATCACATTGGAAGCTTATAAAAGGTAGCTAGCTTTATCCTTAAGCTCTGTTTTCTATTTACATGATTTTCGGTATATTTTGCCATTATATGGAATGTGTATGAAATAGCTGTGTGCACTCCCCGGGAAGACAGTCAAATACTGTGTGTGTAAGGCCTATGGCCCAAGTTATCCCCGGGATGGTAATGAAATTACTGTGTGCACACCCCAGGAAGACAGTCAAATACTGTGTGTGTAAGGCCTATGGCCCGAGTTATCCCCGAGATGGTAATGAAATTACTGTGTGCGGTACCTATGGCCTTTAGAGTTCCCCGGGAAGACAGTGAAATGCTGTATATGAGGCCTATGGCCTATGGCCTTTAGAGTACCTCGGGAAGACAGTTAAATTGCTATATATGAGGCCTAGGTACGTTTATCTGTGATGGCCATCTAGATAATTATATGAGTCCTTGAATGGGCTTGTGGATTGCTATGTGTGATGCACATTTCCTACAATGGTATGGAATGAGATGATAAATGATTGATTGATTTTGAAATGTACATTTTATTTGCTTAAGGATCTGGAATGGCTTGATATGTTTTTATGGTAATAGCTAACTACTGGGAAACTCTGTTTCTTATGTTTTCGTATTATTACTAACCATTCCAAGTGATGTTTCGAAAGGCTCTCTTGACAAGGGAGAATAGAGATTTGAAGATGTATTAAGAATGATTGTATAGTTGTTAATTTTGTAAGTGATGGATGTAAAGTTGAACTTGTTGTATAATTACATAACCCTTGCCTATATTATTTGAGATGCAGAATATTCGTGGTATTGTGAGTTAGCCTAGAGTAGAAGGCAAATTAGTATGCAATAATTATCTATTAAATGAGGATTAAGGAGTTATTAAGTAAGGGGGTTTACAAAGTGAGTAACCCCTCATGTAGGGAATCGTAGTGACTTCAGGTCAAAGGACTATATGCAATTGTGACCATATGAGAACTACTAATGACATAAGTCTTATCTATGCAGTATTCTCATATTAGGTCAGTCTAGTACATCTGTTTACTAACAATGTACTCATGTATTGACTTGATATCATATATCTATGACTTATAATTATCAATCACTATACATGTCAGTCTCGATGTACTATTACTATCTCTTTCGTAATAATACTTGACTAGGAGCATTTTAAGAATATTAAAATTATTTCAAGGACAATTATTATATTAAGTTATAAATTACACAAAATTAATAAAATAAAAATAATATAATATAATAATTGCATTGCCTAAAATAAAATATAATACATTGTGTATTATTCCAATCATCTATATGATTGGTTCCTAGGATACACACCAACACTTACTACATTATTAATAGCTTATTTATGAACCATAAACAATGAACGGTATCTAGCAATACATCACTGCCACTCAAGTAATAAAAATGTGTGTGACTCAATATTCACTTAATGTGTGAACAACACTTTGCAACATAGTCCCTTTTGTAATGATATCCAAATCGAACTAGAGACATGGAATGCATCATCCTCGTTGATGTTCAATTTATGTTCTTGATACCGAGTAGATTAACTTAAACAATTGATCAATATCTCATATTGATCCATTTAATTATGGCCATGCATTTCTTAATCTCACTTAATCAAGGGGCCCATGGATATCACTCCTACTATGTAATAGGAACAAAATTCCCATTTACATCACTCACATCCCTCTACATGATTCATGACATACCCAATCAATGTCCTACAACAGATCCTGATTAAAGGTGATGTAAGACGATATCAAAGTGTGTGACTCCTCATGTAGGGAACCATAATGACTTCAGGTTAAAGGACTATGTGCATTATGGTCACATGAGAATAACTAATGATATATGATAATCCATGTAGTTTTCTCATTGCGGGCCAGTCCAATACATCTATTCACTAATAATGTACTCATATATCAACTTAATATCACATATCCATGATTCAAAATCATCAATCACTATACATACTAGTCTCGATATATTATTACTATCCTTTTTGCAATAATACTTGATTAAGGGCATTTTAAGAATAGTAAAACTATTTCAGGGATAATTATTATATTAAATTATAAATTACGTAGAATAATAATAATAAAGAAATAAAAATAAAATATAATAATTGTATTGCTAGGAAATAAAACATAATACATTATGCATTATTACTTTATCTTCATGATTGACTCTTAGGACACACACTAACAAATTCTTCATTAAGTAGGAATATCACTACCATGCTTATGCTATGCACTCTAATTAATTTACAGTCACTCAGTAGCTAATTACACTTATACCACAAAACTAAGTTTACATATGAATATATATAAATGCATGTGAATATGAAAACTATGCTATTAACAAGAAAAATACAATTGAATATATTTAAGTCATTTTTTTATTAAGATAAAATTTGTGGTAAGATATATATTTACGTACTGATATTGATCCATCCTTGAAAATTTTGAAACATTCATATTCATCTTTTTATATTTTACTCCTATTATCATTATTTACAAAGGTATAATAATATAAACATTACTTATCTTTTTTTATTAGGAACTATTCATAGCTAGTTTTGAACATTAAAATATTAAATTCTAAGATATAGATATACTTTAAGTGTAATAATCCAATATTCCAGAGCCTGAAAATATTATTCTATCAGTACTTTATTGAGTATTCAAATAATATGATAAAACAAAGTTTCTAAATCAAATTCAAATCGTTCAAAATATAAAAATGTAATATTTTATGATTACTTTAATCATAATATTTTAACAATCTACATTGTAAAAATCATAAGAAATAATATTTTAGAAATGCTACCAATAGGATAATTTATCAGTTTATAGTATAAAATTGATATTTTTGTTCATAAACATAATCACACATTTCAAATAGCTAAAATGGTTTTTTTTCTTAATCTTAGCTTAAATAACCAACAATAGTAAAATCAATAGTGTAAACAAGCCTCAATCATGCTATTTTAATATTTTGTAACATAAAATTTTCATTTTTTTAAAGATATCATCATTTTTCTTAAAATATATAAAAATATGTCTTCTTAGGATTAAGCATGAAACAATCATAAATATAAAACTTTATGATACAAATAAACTCATCCACTTCAGGAATACATGATTGAAGCTCGTCGATATTAGGAAATGGAAGGGCTTGCCAAAAACTGTAACAACCATTCTTAAGCCCTACTATAACCCACATTGTAGCTCATCACTCCCTTCAACATCTAAAGGTTGTTGTAGTTGGGGAATAGCAAAAATTAACTCCAATTGGTGCATGGTGTTTGTAAGTTCATCGAGGATGATAATGGCATAAACAAAAGGCTGATGAAATGAAACTACTTTAATCTTTTTCATCTCTTATTCATGGCATCTCCATCACAACTAGAGGTTTGCACCAATTGGGAAAGCTATAATGTGCTACAACAAGTGTGAAGATGATGATGACAATAAAAAAAGAGAGAGATAGTGACAAGAAAAGAAAGAAGGAAGATGAAGATAGGGGATAGAGAGAATAAGGTAGCGAATGAGTGTAAGGAGAGAGAAAAACTAAAAAACAACAAAAAAGAGGGGGAAGCTGACATACTTAAAGAAGGAATCAGAAATATATGTAAAAAAGTGGAAAAAGAAAAAAACTAAAGTGAGTTATGAGCTTTGCTACCATGCTTCTCACGTTTAATAAGCTTGGTTCCAAATTCAATTTAAGCCATCCATTTTAGATAAAATAATCTAGCCATTGGTTTATTAAGAACTCATTTTCATAAGCTAATTTGTTTACAATTGCAATTTAATTATTTTCAATCCTTTCTCAATATATATATATATTTAAAAAGTCATAAATTAATTATTTCAAACCTCCATAATTCTCAATAATTTTAGCAAATATAAATAAATAATTTCATAAACTCTTGCACTCATTATCAATAAAATTATTTCCAATGGATGAGAAATTTCTTAGAAAAATGGCCATATAAAAATAAATATATTTCAAATATTTTCATCAATATCATTTTAATATTCCAAAATTCTTCAAAAGAAAAGAAATTAAAAATCAAATATTAACTAAGTAAATATTAAATAAAAAATGTAATCACAAACATTGAAATTTATAAAAACTTAAATATTAACCAATTAAATAAATATTCATGAGTATTAAAATTTATAAAAATTTAATTTGAGATATTATAGCTAATTTATAAGGACATGGTGATGATCATAATATCATATGAACTCACGTTCATACATAAACATTTTCACTATAAGTTATTCATGGACTAACATAAGTGTACCTTGATGTATAACATCTTCCATGAATATGTTATTAGCCTTGATATTTCCAAGCTAATTAGGGATGGCTACTTTGATTTTCTATTTCATTAAGGCATGAGATCGTTATTAATTTTTTGATGATATAGTATTTGTATTAGTTAGGCCTAGGGATGGTAGTAGCGTAGAGCAAGGGCAAATCTACCTCAAATTGCCCTACCCCACGCCCACCTAACATTTGCCCTGAACTTGCCCTGCTCTATTGTTAGTGTGTATTCTAGGAACTAATCATATAGATGATTGAAATAATACACAATGTATTATATTTTATTTCAAGTAATACAATTATTATATTTTATTTTTAATTTTTTTACGTAATTTATAACTTAATATAATGATTATCCCTGAAATAATTTTACTATTTCTAAAATGCTTCTAATCAAGTATTATTATGACAAGGATAGTAATAGTATATCGAGATTAGCATGTATAGTGACTGATGATTATAAATCATGGATATGTGATATCAAGTCGATACATGAATACATTGTTGGTGAACAAATATACTGGACTGGCCCACTATGAGAATATTGTATGGATAAGACTTATGTTATTAGTAGTTCTCATATGGTCACAATTGCATATATTCCTTTGACCTGAAGTCATTACGGTTCCCTACATGAGGGGTTACTCACTTTAATGTCATCTTATGTCACCTTTAATCGGGATGACGAGTAGACATTGATTGGATGTGTCACGAATCATGCAAAAGGAAGTGGTGATGTAGATGGGATTTTGTTACTCTTATAAAAAAAAGAGATAAATCCTTGGGTCCCTTGATTAAGTAAGGCTTAGAAATGCATGGCCATGCTCAAATGGATCAATATGTGATATTGATCATTTATTTTAAAGTCTACTCAGTATCAAGAAATATAAATTGAATATTGACGAGGATGACACATTCCATGCCTCTAATTCAATTTGGATATTCTTACAAAAAAGATTATGATGCAAAGCGTTGATCATGTATTAGGTGGATGTCGAATCACAGACATTCTTACTACTTGAGTGGTAGTGATATATTGCTAGATACTGCTCATTGCTTATAGCTCAATAATAAGTCATTGTCAACATAGTAAGAACCTACAAGATCACACAAAAGGAGTAGGAATAAGACAATAATTAATTGAACTTTAATTATATTAATATCCAATTAATTTGACTTATTTTCGTGCATATATATTATTATTAAGAATAATAATATGTTGTTCACGTAATATATATATATATATATATAATATTATGTAATATTATTTAATATTAAAGTAATATCAAATAATTATGTTATCAGATATTAGATAAATATATTATCAGATAATATTATTTTGATATTTGATAACTATATGCAATTATCTAAATATTAAGATATTTATATTATGAGATAATATTATTAACTAATATTAGATAATCAATAGATAAGTCATATCTCTCCTCACTCTCTCTAAGATAAGGATAAGATGAGTTGTTAAGTGTGATTAGGATTTTAGAGGCATTATCCTAATAGGACTAAGATTGTGGCTTGCCTAAGTTTTATAAAAAGAGACTTGAAGGCAGCACTTTTACACACGCTCATAAGCTTCCATAAAATCCTAAATCACTCAGAAAACACTCAATCCTAATCCTAGAGAGAAAAACGCATCCTAGCAGATTCGTGGAGAGTGAGAGGTCGTTGTTCACTCTGTGTAGATACCATAGAGACACTGTACCTTCCGGCAAACATTTGATTCATCTGCTCTCTTAAGTTTTTATCAATAGAAACACGAGTGCCCAATGGGTAAAATCCTAATCATTGATTTATGTCTTTTGCATGGATCCTAGGTAGAATTCGGATCAAGTTTTTGAATTTTCGCTGCGTATGATAATTCGAATTCCTAACACCTATAGGATAGGGCAAGTTAAGGCATCATCCCCATAATTCATAAGGCATTGGTGCCCCACAAGGAAATCTATTAAAAAAGTATAAAATTTTGATAAAAATATTAAATTTTATATTTGAAATTCAAATAGAAATAACATATAATATTTAATATAATCTCACCATATAATTCTAAAAATGCACAAAGTTTAGTCAATAATTTTAAATTATAATGAAAATAATGAAGATACATAATGTATAAATTAAGAGAGACACTAAATTTTCTTTCTATTTTTAATTTTTCATATGATAGTTAAATTAAAAAATTAAAAATAAAAATTATTAAAAAGTATTTTAAACAGTTAAATTACTAAAAAGCCTACATAATACTTATATTATTCATAATGAAAACAATGAAGATATATAATGTATAAATTAAGAGAAACACTAAATTTTCTTTCTATTTTTAATTTTTCATATGATAGTTAAATTAAAAATTAAAAATAAAATTATTACCATTAAATTACTAAAAAGCCTACACAAGACCTATATTACTTATATAGGTAAATTTGTAATTTTACATGTGCGAAGCTTTATAAGGCAAATTATACTATTATTACCCCATGCCATAAATTTGCTTTGGGATAAAAATCTATTCCACACCTTACCTTACAAAGCAAATTCTTCTATTAAATCCATGCCCTATCAAGACAAAATCTATAGGCCAAATATTTGCCTTTCAATTTTACCATCCTTAGTTGGGTTAATTTTTGGACATTTGCTATAAGGTTGGGATAGCCACCCTTAGAAGATTATATGGATATACATTCATTTCAAAAAAAGTACTAATTAGTGATAAAAATATCTATCACTAATTTTGAAAAAATTCATTGCTAAAATATTTAGCAATAAATTATTGACAGAATAAGGAGGATTGATAATTCAATTAACAATAGAATTTTTGTATCTATCACTAATTTGTGGCTTACAACAAGCAAATCAAAATAAAAAAAGGAATTAGCAATGCCTTTGTCCATTACTAACCCTTATATTATTGACAAAATTTCTATTGCTAATTTCTAATTTTGTAATGAACAAATCCATCACTAATTTTTAATGTATTGCTAAACTAAAAAAATTTTGCAAAATTAATGACATTATTATTCATAATTCTATCGCTAAAATGAGAATTATTCATAGATATTCTAGTTATTTCACTAACAAGGCAAATAATAAGCACGTTGTGCTATATTAGATTTTTTTTAGAATAAAATATGCATTCAATAATTAAATTTTAAAGTATAAATTTATAAAATTAAGTTAAATTCGATATATTTTTATATAACATAAAAAAGAGATCAATAGAATCCAATACACATATAAAAAAATCAACGAAATTCAATATAAGTATAAAAATAAAAAAATACAAAACCGTAGAGACTATAAGCCTTGCTCTTGGCATCTCACTAGTAGTTATCTTTATTGTGCTCATGTCCCTAATTAGTTGGTAGCGACAAAAGTGCTAAACCATTTGTCTCCATCCTTAAAAAAAGATCTACTAGCATGCGCTAATATTGCTCAACAAACTTTGTATTTTACCATTTGATAGTGCTTTATGAATACAATGGCTCAGGCTCTCAGAACAATCTAGCAATGGCAAATGATGGCCTAGCAACCTTGTGTACCTCCAATCACATACCATAAACTCTGCCTTTTTTTGTTCTATTTGCCAACTATCTCCATCCATAGCAAGGTCTTATTGACTTGCACTAATGAACCCTTACCATTATTAGTTAAGACTTAAGAAGATCGTACTTCCATCATTCTAGAATACTCGGCTTTCAAAATTAAATTTGAAGGTTAAACACTTATGATATATAAAAAATATAATGTAATGCATATCAAATATAAAAGATAAATCTTACATAGGTGCACTCGAATCTCTCACCTACAAACCACTAAATGACCTCCGAAGTCACCTAAGTGTGAAAATGTAGGGAGACCTCCTTGTCAATAGAGATCTAGCTAAGGCTAGCCATCTGAAAAGTTATGACAAAGATAAAAGTTAATTATGAAATGAACCAACAATAAAACTAATTTTATACTTAAACTTACCATCTTCCACTTATGCCCTAAAATAAAGATGGAATCACTAATGTTAAAGTTTCCTCCAATAGTAAATGTCTTTTTTTGTGTGTTGATCTCTTACTTTTTGTTAAAGTTAGCATCTTCAATTCACTTCTTTTTAACATCCTCAAAATGTTATCAAGCATGTACTCGGACTTCTTTGGTAGACCTTTCCTTACTTACTCCTTCATTCTTTTCTAATTAGCTACAACCTTATAAGCATAATTTTTTTTATCATATGTATGTCCTTAGAACACTACTTGTATATAGTATGCAAACATTGAATAATTAAAGTTAAATAATAATAATTGCTAAATTAACATATAAATACAAATTTATGATGATTAAATATATAAAATATGAATATAGATACAAAGATAAATATAAATACAAATAAAAGATTAACATATAAAACATAAATATAAATACAAGTACTTAACATTCCTTAAACCACTTCTCTTTGAGCCCTTAGGAAACATTAGTGTGGGTAAGGGTCAACTTTATGAAGTGCTTGTATCTTTTTTGTTATATCCCTTATGGGATCATGGATAGATGTAGCAATCAACTTATAACCAAATACAACAATGCAAATTTATAAAAACTTTTAAACAATACAAATTAATTAAAAATAAATAATTGATTTTAAACTAATACTTACAAGTCATCCTTCAAATGCACCCAAAATCCTGCCATCAACTTAATCGACACCCCAAGGATGTGCTAGTGGAATTTTTGGATGAGTATCAAGTGCTCCATAGTTTGTTGAATGTCATCCTAAGCAATAGGTTAGTAAAGGACCTAATCAAGAACATACTAGGAAGTTTTGGACTTTTACCCAGGTAATGAAAGTGGAATTATTGATAAGTAATGGGTGTTAATAGGCTGGTGCTAAGATTAGCCAAGGATAATGGAGTGGCTAAGCCACTACCACAACCTTTGAGGCTGCAGTTACCACCTTTGGTAGAAATGAATGATATATATTAACATGATGATGAAGTAATACTTTACAACATTCAACAAAAGAATTAATTTTAATTTTCTTACTTTCATAAAAATTAATTTCAATTTAGTGATGTGAATCCAATGGAGGTCAATCATAAAGAAGTGAGATACGATGAGAACTTAATCAAGTAAATTAGAATTGTGTCACATCATCATCATCAAGTTGGTGCCACATCATTAAAGAGATCGCCCCACATCATTGCCACATCATCCATTATCCTAATTGGCGCTACTTCAACCTATTTTCACTATTATTTGATGTTTTGAACTTTGAGTTAGTATTTGGACCATTAGTTTGTGTTTATTTTGTGTTATATCATTTTAGAACTTTTTGGGCTTCAATTTAGGCTAAATATGTTAGGCCCATTTTACTTTAAAACATTCACCATATTTCTATGGGTAATTATGTTACTTATAGTCATTTAGAGACCCATTTATTAAGTTTAGGTTAATGGATTAGTTTGGGCGAATATGTTATCACTTAAGCCCATTTTCAATTAGAATTTTAGAAAGTTATATAAGGAAGCTTCTTCCTTATACAAATCAGTTTTTAGATTTGATATTTTGAGTTAGAGAATTTGGCTAAGTGCCACTCTTGAGTTCTTGAATGAACTTCTAACTTATTAAAGGGATTCACCCTTTGTGGCATTGATCATCACTAATTAAGGATTCTTTCTTGTGGCATATTTTTTTTCACTTATCAAAGGATTTACATCCTTTGTGGCATGTTCATTATCACTTATCGCTCCCCTTCTTTATCTTCTGGAGTGTGTTGTGAATACCTTTCTATTTTTTATTTCACATTTGCTAAATTTGGGATAGATCCAACATAGTTTCATATCATTTAGTATTAGAGCAAGGTTCCTAAATTCAGGTTTCAATTTCCTTAATTTTTTTATCATTGTTCACATACTATTCATTGTACTATTATACTATTGTTCACACAATTCATATCATAATTCTTCATTTCTACCTATTTGGATTTCTTTTTCTTTGTATCTATTTCATTTCTGATTAGGTTTGTGTCAAATTTATGTGTTTTGATTCATCATTGTGTCAAATCTGGGTTGTTTTTCAATTCTTCCCTCCATGTGCTTGATAAGTTGTCTAAGTTAATTGTAGGTCTGAATTTGCTTTGGTACTTAGCCACCTTCTTGGTTTTGTGTTATTTCTTATGGTTTAGCTCAAATTTTGCTTTAAATATTTATGCTGGTATATTGAATGAATGGCGCATTGAACATGTTTGTTAAAAGTTTAAAGTGAAAGAAGTTTAGCTTGTTATAACCAATTGCTATATCTTAATAACACAACATCAAAGTGGTATAATTGAATATTGTAGTTGATTAAATCAAAGCAAAGAGTACCAATTTTAAATTATGTGAAATATCCTTTGTAATCAACAAAACTAGTGCTGAATTGGTATTGTTTGTTTTGAGTTACAAAGGAAAAACATGTGACAAGAAAAAAAATAACAAAAATAGCAAGAAACAAAGGAGAAAAGCCAAGTTAGTGAATCAAAAGGTAACTTACAAAGAAGAGACAAGAAAAATAAAGTGCTAAATTATTGAAAACAAAGTGAAACAAAATCAAAAGAGAAGTTATTTGCTTGTAGTTATTGTTAGTTCTTAATATGCTCTAGTTACATTTGAATTTCTCATTTTGAAATTGATTATTCATTGTCTCTTTCAATTTTTTTAAGTACATAAATCAACACATCTTATTAGCTTATATTGTTCTTTCCCATTATTTTGAGTCCTAGTTAATTTCTATTCTTAGAGATTTCATTTCTTGTTCCTTAATTATCTTGTTTGATTCTTTAAATTTTGTGAACCTTGATTGGTGATATTAATTACCACATTTATTGAATTTTACTTGGTTATGTCTTCTAGTTCTCAAAGAACCACAAGAGTGATAGAGTGGAAAAAGGCAAGAGTGTGTGAGCTCATTTGAGGGTAAAAACTTATAAAGAGTGCAAACACGAGTGTGAGTGTTCCAAAATAAGGGAGTTATGAGCTCTTTTTGTGAGGTCCTTTCTTTATCTAATCTTTCTTGCAGGTTTATCATTTAAGGATGTTAGGAAGTAGTGGGAAAAATATTGATAGGTGCACATGGGAGGATTTGCTAGAAGCTATAAAAAAAATTTGATAAAATACTTAAAATGCTTAAAAGTAGACAATCTTAAAAAAGCCAACATGGTGAAAGAGGTGAAAAAGAAAAAAGAGATAGAAGACAAGATGAGAGATATATTGAAGAAGAAGGAGTTAAAAATAAAAATAAAAATAAAAGGAGTAAAAGGGAAAGAGTGTATCATGATGATGTAAAAAGAGATAAAGAAAAAGATGATAGGAGTGGAGGAGATGGGCAGAAAAGTTATAGAATGGCTTCAAACCTTCAAAGTGGCAAAAAGAAATTTAATTTGTTTCAAGGAAAGAATGATCCTCAAGCTTACTTAAAGTGGGAAAAGAAGATGGAATCAATCTATGCTTATCACTATTATTCAGAAGAAACAAAAGTGAGGCTTACTACCTATCAATTTAGTGATTATGCTAATATTTGGTAGGATCAACTTGATTTAGATAGAAGAAGAAAAGGTGCAAAGCCTATTGCTACTTGGGAAGAGATGAAGGTTATTATGAAGGAAAAATTCATTCATGGCTGCCACTGTAGTTCTTCATGTAAATCTTGGGAGAGGATTGTTGAAAAGAATGAAGACAAAGTAGTTTCATACAAGTCTGAATCCTCTTCAAGAATTAAGGAAGAATTATCATTAAAACCTAAGAAAGAAGTGTTTGAGAGGAAAGTCAAAGTTGAAAAGTATTAAAAGTATTCCAAGGACAAGTGTTTCAAATGCTTAAAGCATGGACATCATGCCGTTGATTGTTCACTTAAGAAAGCATTAAAGATTGAAAAAGCCTTAGGACAACAAGCAAAGGAAGAAAGTGAAGATCAAAGGGAGAACATCTTCCACACTAGATTCAATATTAAAAGTAAGATGTGCAATGTGATCATAGATAGTGGAAGTTATGCTAATGTTGCTAGTACCTACATGATAGAGAAGTTAAATTTGCCTACTTTGTCATATCCTACTCCATATAAGTTGCAATGGTTGAATGATAGTGATGAAATAGAGGTGACAAAGCAAGTGTTGATTTCTTTTATCCTTGGTAACTATCAAGATGAGTTGCTATGTGATGTTGCTCCTATGAATGCTTGTCATTTATTACTTGGAAGACTATGGCAATTTAATAGGAAAGTTACACATAATGGAGTCTTCAACACATACAGCTTTGAAATGAATGAAAGGAAAATAAAAGTAAATCCTTTAACCTCAAAACAAGTGTATAAGAATCAATTGAGAATGCAAAAGAAGAAAGAAGGAGAAAAGAAAAAGAGAGAAAAAGATAAGAATAGAGAAGAAAATGAGAGAAAAAGGGAAGAAAATAGTAGAGAGGAGAAAAAAGTAGAAAAAATTGAGAGCAATGAGAAGAAAAATAGTGATTGTGAAAAAGAGAATGAGAGAAAAGTTATGTTGAGAGAAAAAGAGAGTGATTTTGTAGAAAAAAAAAGGAAAATAAAATTTGAGAGTTATTAGAAAAGCAAGTGGGATAAAGAGTGTTTTGTATATTTCTAAGCCAATTGTCTTGTACAAGAAAGCTTATGAAAATACTAACAATTTTAAAATTATTTTTTCAAATACTTGTGATGCTGTTTTGAAAGAATTCTAAGAAGTGCTTCTAAAAGAATCTTCCAAAGAGTTATCATGTGTGAAAAGGAAAATTCCCCAATTGGAGCAAGATAATTTTATTGTGATGGTTGATATGTTATCTTAGAGATATACTCTCATCTCCACTTTGCATAAAAATTTATTGGGTGTTGAAAATATTGAAATTTTGCATGTAAATGATTATGGTCTTCCTAGTTCTTCACCCAATGGTGTTATTCCTTTAGTTGATTTTGCTACTCTTGCATTTATTGATGGTGTTTCAAATATTGATGCTTGTGAGGAAACGATTTTTGGAGACATTTTTATGTATGATAGATTTTTGTATGGAAAGAACAACATGTGTGTGCCTAAGAGTTCTCATAAAATCTATTTAGTAGGGAAGCCCATGGATATGATTTGATAAAATATTTTGGCATTAAGGATCCCCTTGATATTGTGCTTAAGGTGTTGCATGACCCTTTTGTGTTCTCTAAACATGGTTTAAAATGGATATATCATCAAATGTCCTTGAGAAAAGATGTTGAAAAGAAAAATAGTTTCAAAGTGAAACATTATTTCTATGAATGATTGTCGTTGCTTCTTGGTTTGTCTAATGCACTAAGTATTTTTGTGAGCTTAATGAATTATGTTTTGCATACTTCTTTAAATAAACTTGTTAGGGTTTATTTAAATAAAATTCTTGTGATGAGTTTATATATTTTTACTTGCAAGTTTTTTGTGAGTTTCTATTACTTTTATGTTTTGAGTATTTTTAAGAATAAATTTATTAGTGTTGGTTTTCATTGTTATCATGAGCCCAAGGGATGGTTTTTCTTGTTTGAAAACTTAAAGAGTTGGAAATAGCTGTCGTATCTACATGATCTTGTACATGATGAATTATATGCTAAATGTGTGAAATGCTCATTTTACAAGGAAAGAATTGCTTATTTGAATCATACTATGAGTGGCACAGGAATGAAGATCAATGAAGTAAAAGTTAAAATAATTAGAAAATGGTCTCCACCTAAGTTTGTTGGTAAAATTAAGAGCTTTCATGGTTAGATTAATTTTGATGGGAAGCTTATAAGGAATCATGTTCTATGTGCTTTTAGTGATAAACTTGATATTGTTGATAATTTTATATGCTTGCATGAGATTAATGACTCTTATTTTGTATTTGATCCAAGTCGTTGCTTATTGAGGGTGTGAATAGAAAAGGAGGTGTGCCAAATCCAAGGAATCCTAATTACATCTAGATGGAGATGGTTCACTCCAAGTCTTGAAGAGATAATAATTATTTTCCTAATTTGGATTCTCATTGTGAGTTTGGTGTGAGTGTTTCTTTAGGTGTTTCTAATATTTCTCCTTTTGATGTAGGTTTTCAATATTAAAGGACGAATCTTTTTGAAGAGAGGGGGGATGATATGAATCCAAGGGAGGTCAATCTAAAGAAATGAGATAGGATAAGAGCTTAATCAAATGCATTAGAATTGTGCCACATCATTGCCACATCAACCATTATCCTAGTTGGCGACACTTCAGCTTATTTTCACTATTATTTGATGTTTTGGGCTTTGACTTAGTATTTGAACAATTAGTTTGTGTTTATTTTGTATTATGTCATTTTAGACCTTTTTAGGCTTCAATTTAGACTAAATGTGTTAAGCCCATTTTACTTTAAAATATTCACCATGTTTCTATGGGTAACTATGTTACTTATAGTCATTTAAAAGCTTATTTATTGGGTTTAAGTTAATGGATTAATTTAGGCCAATATGCTATCATTTAAGCCCATTTTTAATTAGGGTTTAGAAAGTTATATAAGGAGAATTGTTCCTTATACAAATCAGTTTTTAAATTTGATATTTTGAGTTATAAAATTTGGTTAAGTGCCACTCTTGAGTTCTTGAATGAACTTCTGACTTATCAAAGAAATTCACCCTTTGTGATGTTGATCATCACTAATCAAGATTATTTCTTGTGGCGTGTTTTTCTTCTTCACTTATCGAAGGATTTACATTCTTTGTGGTGTATTCATCATCGCTTATCGCTCCCTTTCTTCATTTTCTGGAGTGTAGCGTGAATACCTTACTATTTTTAGTTTCGCATTTGTTGAATTTGGGATAGATCCAACACAATTTCACATCATTTAGTAAATTAACAAATAATAATTTATCTAAAAACTATAGTACTAACACTAAAATTAGAACAATTGCCTTTTATGTTATGGATTTGCTTTATTGTCTACCTTTAAATAACCACCTATTCTCTAAGTTCTACAAACTACACGCAAAATTGATCTTTTTCGTTTGCATCAAAATACTCTAGACCTAATACATTGTAAACTTTCACTATGAATTTACACCCATCTTTAGTATCTTTTTGTTCTTTTTCACTGAATTTGCCTTTTAAGTTTCATGTGTGCTGCTATGTATTTAACTGTGTCTTTAATTCCAAAATGAAAAGGGATACAAAATCATGTAAATTTCATCATTTTTACATATCGTAATTTTAATGGCACAAATTGTAATTAAACACAATGATGCCCACTCAACTCAATCTTTAAATTTTTCCATACTTTGTTGACAAAGAAACTAAATTTTGATACATAATTAATTTTTTAGTGACTAAATTAATATTAAATTTTAATAAAAGATAAAATTAATAAAAATTTCATCCAAAATAAATATTTAATTCGACAGTAAATCAATATGTTTCGAGAATTGACTAAGGATCCTTGAGATACTATATTCTCCTTCCTTTCAAAAACCCTAATTACATAACAGTTACAAAATTTAGAAAAAATAATAAGACTTCGTTCGATGTTTAAAAAGCTTCAAATTAATTTATGCAATCTAGAATGATAGCATCTGTAGCAGCCAGAAATTTCCATTATCTTAATAGATAGAATTACTGTTAAGATCCAGTCTGCATGCCTTTTAAAAATTAAAGGATAAAATTATTAAGTTAAAAAAAATACACTAAAGACAAAATAATAAAATTATTATAAAAACAAAAGAACCAAATTTACATTTTAAGCATCAGCAGACGATCTGATGGGATCCAGCATGGGTATCATCCACCTTCACCACATGTGGGAGAACATCCCAGTACAACTTCATGGTCTGTGCCAGGATATTCCCACTATTATCCAGACAATCCCCGCAATGTTGATCATCTAATAGGATTTTTTTTCTTTTATTCAACCATGGTGATTTTTATCTTGTATTTCATATTTCATATTTTTGGTCATTTGCAGGTTGGATTGTGTGCACTTGATAACTGTTTGCTGTTATAACTTGGGAAAAAAAAAACATTTTTCTTTACGCTTCTAAGTAAGCCAATTAAATTCACATTTTTTATTCAATAAATAAATTACAATTAATCATAACTGCAATGATTCCTCCTTTTCCTCGTCAACTTAAAAATTTCCTAGCACCATCTTCAACGTTTTTCCATCAATTTGCTTTCACCTCTTCCCCTGTCAACAAATGTTGCAGTGTCCCTCACTGCGACGACCAAAAATTCCAGACTTCTCAAGCTGGAGGATCCAGAAAGACTCATTCGGATCAACCCGACAGTCACCAATCATCGATCCAATCTAATCCAACGACTGCCAAGCAGAAGCAGTCAACAAAGAAAGATCCTTCCAACCCAACTTCAGGCACCCATTTTCCTCCACAAGCGTATACCCTCTCCAAGGAAACATCCCCAGCAACAAACTAGCCTGGGCCGCCGGGTTGCCCCTCAGAGAAATGGGTCGAAACCCGACCCGTTTCAACTCATCTCCCCATCTCTCGACCTTGACCTCTCCGGTCCTCTTGGGCCCTCCCACCGCCACGATATTCCTTATCTCACATCCAAACAACTGCTGCTCTACCGTATGCCTCTCCAGATTATCCACACCCAATCCATCCCCCAGCGCGTCGAATAACGCGCTGTAATAATGCAAAGCCTCCACGAACCTAGCAAGAAAAGTGCCTCCATGGCTAAGATCTTGCTCAATAATAGTGATCAGCTTCGGCCTCAGCAAGCTCAGCACTCTCAACGTCGCCAAATCGCTCCCAGTTATATCGTACAAGCAATGGTGCATCCAATGGACCACTACGACCTCGCTTTGCCTCACACCGAGTTGACTCAGGTCTGTTACATTTCCTATTTTGCCCTCGAATGGATGAAACTCGAACGGCAGCCCAAGCGAGCTCGCGAAATCGGCGAGTCTCCGACCTGTTGACTCGAGTAGCTCCGACGAGGATCCGAACCCGGTTATCCTCATGGAGCGGATCTTCTTGGACCTGGAAGCGAGGATGTGGAACAATCCTGGCCATTGAAGGCCTTGCATTATGTCGAGGTCGATGACGTGGACGCGATCTTCACCGTCCAATGCTTGGAAGATAGCTTGGTTTGCTGTGAAGTGAGAGAACTTCACCAAAGGGCTAATTGAGTTGTATGATTGAAAAGCGTTGAAAATCCGCTGACACTGGTTTAAGGTGAGGGACTTCGCCGTCAGTGGCGAGTACGTGCCGAGGCAGCAGCTCACCACACGCGCTTGTAGCGCGTGCGCGAAATAGGCGCCGACGCGCTCCGGCGATGTGCCGAATGGCGATGAGAGTTCTGCGATTTCCGGCAACAAATCACTGGCGTCGTTGAGGTTATCCATAGCTACGCACTCGGCGCATTGTAGCAAGAGGCCTAAGAGTCTTAGACCGGTTGACTCGCCCTCGAAGACGGGCTCGGCGGCCTCTTGCGCCTCGCCGCCTTCCTCCGCCGTCTTTTCGCCGGAAACCGATGCTTCGCCGGAGAAATTCGGTCTCTTGAACGAAGGATCGTCGCCGCTTTCGTCCAGCTCGCGGTCCATACGCTTCGTCTTCATGGAGGAGCTGGTATTGTTAGGGTTTGAACTTATAGGAGATCGAGGAACCAGGCTCTGAAGCATGATCGGCTGGAGAGAGAAAGAGAAAGAGAATCGAAAGCTTTAGATGAAAACTTCGGGAGAAAAGGGACAAATTTTTTAGAGAATGACAAGGGAAATTCGTACGGAGTAGCAGAGACGACGTGTAGCAGAGACGACGTGTGTCAGGGACAGGGTCTGTTTGGGGAGAGAGAAAATGCGGGAAGGAGAGAGAAAAACGGACAGAAAGATTGATGACTTTGTAGCTGAATATGAAAGAAAGTGTTTAGGGATTTGGGTGTTATCCTCGTTGGGTGCTCCGTTTTGGATGTCGTTACGTTCGTTTTATATGGTGGGTCTAATAGAAATAATGAAAATATTAAATAGTGCCGATGACAGAAATTAAGGGATTAATTAATTTAATGATGGCGTCATCTTTGGATTCTGGGGGGCTTGAGACATTGGGTTTGTCAACTTTAAAGAGATTAATGTTTGTCTTTTATCGTGCGACAATGATATGTGTTTTTAGTACGCAATGATTCTTGTGTATTTTATATTATATTGATGAGAACGTTTTAGTATTGGTTGGATGATTGCTACTCATATACGTATTTTTTAGGATCCCAAAATTTTTAGGTTTAATTCTTGCTCCCTCTAATATTAATTTTGAATAAATTTAATTTCCTTCAAATTGAAAAACCTATTTTCATCCTTTTATTATTAGAATTGGATCAGAAGTGGATCAACATTGGTCCATTCCATCAAAATTTGGATGGAATAGCCTAAAAAATTATTAATTGAAAAGGATGAATTAGAAATAAAATCTACAATTGAAAACTAATTTGGTAAAGCTAATTCCAAATGTTCTAGTTTCCATCAAAGATAACAGCTTGCAATCGAATCCATCTTATGGAGTTTGTCCATGGCATTCAAACCTCATAGCTAGGATTCTTGGTTTGACTACTCATCCAATTGTAAATTAAGGTAATTTAGTGTACTGATGGTTTTATATTTTTTTTGTATTTTGAAAGTTGAGTTGTCTACAATAGCATTTCCTTTTTCGAGGGTTAATATGTTTGGGATTAAATTGTCTTTATTTTAGCTTTGAAAATAGTTCATGTAGTTGTTACATTATATTAAGTTGCATATTTAAGGATTTTTATGTAAAGTTGAAAGCAATTCCCTAAAGTGGTCCCCTATTCCCCTGTTTGAGCTTATCCTTTTGCATAAAATTCTTTCAAGTGGGAATATTATGTATCTTTTGTGATATCCCTAGTTTGAATATCAAAGAAAGGAAAAGAGTTCTGGAATAATAAAATGATATTGATGAAAAATATGTGAAATATATTTATTTTTATTTTTAATATATATATGTGGTCAATCTTAGTTCAAGATTATATTAAATTTAATTTTAAAGGGGAGTTTCTTATAAATTGAGAATAATTTTAATGAACTTAGGCGTAAAATTGAAATAAATTATTTATTAATAAATTATTTTTGAAAATTATGAAAAATTAAAATAATTTTTTGTAGATTTTCAAATTAACGAGTTATTATAAATACATTTAAATATATTGAAGGAGGATTACTAATTCAATTGATTAAGATTGGATTTAATATATTTGTGAGGTTGAGATTTTAAGTGTAAAATAACCAATGAATATGAGAATCACACAATAAAAACTCTCTTAATGTAACCTTTTTCTCTCTTCCTCTTGATTTTTGTGCTTCTCATTTTAGAATTTCTACTGCTGTTCGGATAGCTTTTTCTTTTCTTGGATTTCATGTTGTCCCTCTTAGATTTTTCTGGTTTCTTTTCCCTTTCATGAACTCCAGCATTTTTTTATTTTATATTTTTAGCTTCTCTTTTTCTCCCAAAGCAATACCGCCTCATCCCCACTCTTCCTCTATCTTCCCCACTTTCTAGCATATTTTTCATCTTTCTTTTCTCTCACACGATTCCTTCTCACTCTTGCTTATGGGTTTTTCTTTCCTTTCCACTCCCCACTAGCCCTCTTTTCCTCCAAGCAACACTGTGTGTGGCTGTTCAAGAAGTAGTTACAATTGCCCCACTAATGTCTTGTTCTTCCTTTCAAGTGATTTCTGTGCTGGTGCTAAAACTCATCATGGATCGCGTCATAAGGGACAGTAACTCATGATGGACTTCAAAATTGAGCCCAAACAGAAGCATTGCAATTTTCAACCACCGAGCTAGCGGTGCTTCTTCTTTTCAGCCACAAAACTCCAAGATGCAGAGAGTGTTGGTGTGTGTCCTAGAACCAATCATATAGATGATTGAAGTTATACACAATGTATTATATTTTATTTTAGGTAATTTAATTATTATATTTTATTTTTATCATTTTATTATTATTATACGCAATTTATAACTTAATATAATAATTATCCTTGGAATAACTTCATTATTCCTAAAATGCCCTTAGTCAAGTATTATTACGAAAAAGATAGTAATAATACATCGAGACTAGCATGTATAGTGACTGATGATTACGAATCATGGATATGTGATATCAAGTTAATACATGAGTATATTGCTAGTGAATAATGTACTGGACTGACCCACTATGAGAATGTTGCATGGATAGAGGTGTCATAAGTTATTCTCATATGATCACAAATACACATAAACCTTTGACCTGAAGTCACTACGGTTCCCTACATGAGGTGTAACTCCCTTACTTATCAACGCCTTATTCCTTATTTACTAGATGATTATACGTACTCATTCGCCATCTACCTCAAGCTAATACGGAATATCTCAAATTTTTGTACTTTATACACATGAGCAAAAGTCGTATAATTATACAAAAAGAGTTCAATTTACAAAATATACATCCATCATATACAATGTCACCAACTATGCAATTATTTACAACTTCAAACATCATTGCCCTTTATCATGAGAGCCTTTGGAAGCATCACCTGGAATGGTTAGTAACAAAACAGAAAAACATGAGAAATAAAGTTTCCCAGTAGCTAGCTATTACCATAAAAACATATCAAGCCATTCCAGATCCTTAAGCAAATAAAACGTACATTTCGAACTCAATCAATCATATGTCACCTCATTCATTACCATTGTAAGAAATATGCATCACACATAACAATCAACAATCCCCTTCAAGGACTCATATCAATATCTAGATGGCCATCACAAATAATTATACCTAGGCCTCATATACAGCATCACGCTGTCTTCCCGGGGAAAACTCGGGCCATAGGCCTTACTCACACAGTATCACACTGTCTTCCCGAGGTACTCTAAAGGCCATAAGTACCGCGCACAGCAATTTCATTACCATCCCGGGGAAAACTCGGGCCATAGGCCTTACACACATAGTATTACTGTCTTCCCGGGATACGCACACAGCTATCTCATACACATTCCATACAATGGCATAATATACAGAAAATCATGTGAATAAAAACAGAGCTTAAGGATAGAGCTAGCTACCTTTCACAAGCTTCCAATGTGATGATCCCTTTGCTCTCACCAAAAACTCCTTTACACTTCCTCTTGCCTTTGCAAGTTGTCACTCTTTAGTCTATACAAATACACATCATAATTTCTTATTAGAACATCATCACTTTCCCTAAACCTCATGTATTCTTTACTTTCCCCACTTAATTAAATGCATACTTAGATGCTCTACATCTTGTTTCCAAGCCTTGAAATGACACATAAGAACATTAGAAAAGGATCTAAAGGCAAAACCATGCAAAACGTGAAGAAACCAAGTCAAAAAGTTCACTTAACAAAGAACACGGGGGTCCCATACCCCGTGTTCAGGGCCGTGTTCCTTACTGGTTCACTTCAGGGCTACTCGACAAAGAACACGGGGGTGAACACGGGCCGTGTTCTACCCCGTGTAGCTTACTGCCCTTCAGTCCTGAGATAAACACGGGGAGTGTTGCACCCCGTGTAGCACATTGATCAGCTTCGACGAGGAACACGGGGTACAACACGGGCCGTGTTCTACCCCGTGTACCTTGCTGATCCTCCAAAAACACTTTAAACACTAAAACTCCTTCCTTCCTTCTTTTCCATATTATGGTTTTAGCTTCTCAAAAGGGAAAAAGCACACAAACACCTTCACAACTCCAAGTTTCATCTTCCATAACCTTCATAAATTCATAGAAACCAATTTAACTTCATCAATTTAGCCAAGTTCTAAACATATCATGCCAACACTACACATGCACCATTATGCCTCTAAAACCCAAATGTGTACATCATGTTTCTTGTTGTTTTTACACCAAACTCAAGCCATAAATCATCATAACAACATCTAAAATACCATTAAACATATTCAAATCATCCTAAACTCCATGTTCAATCACCCTTGACCACACCAACCTCAAGATTTCAAGAAAACTAAGAAGAGTACATTAAAGAGCTCTTAGAGGAGAACAATTTTACCTCTTGCTACAACTTGAAAATCCTCACTTGGAGCTCCCCAAACTTAATCAAACTTGAGCTTTTCTTCACTCTAAGCACATCAATGGATAGAGCTTGAGGAGAGGAGCAACTTTCCCTTCTACCACTAAGCTTAAATCTCACTATTTTTGGGTGAAAAACTGAAAAGAAACTTTCTCTCTCTTTCTCTCTCTCTCCTGCACGTCTCAAGCTTCTTTCATGGAGGTGCTGCAGCTTTTGGAAAAGTGGAGAAGAGAGGAGAGTTTTCATGAAGCTCTAGGGGCATTTTGATCTTTTTTTGAGATTCTCAAGGGTATTTTAGTCCTTTTTTCACCAAAAGTAAGGCTATTTCTTGCCATTATTTTTCTAACAATGACACTTGTCATAAATCCATTGGTCACACTAATTAAAATCACATATTGCACCCCAAAATCTTAGTTATTCATATTAGATCCCAATTCCTTAGTTATTTCACTTTAACCACACCCGATTCTGCACTTTTGCAAATTAGTCCATAGGGTTTCTGTCTATTTAAAAAATCCTTACACTATCAGACTTAGGCAACTTCCCTTTTTAGGATTTTCCAACCTCCTCTGATCATCCATACTGTTTAGGAGAATTAATTCTTTTCCTACTATCATTTTCCTTCAAAATTTCATTTACCCTTACACTTAATCCCTTTCAACTTAAGATTCACCCACCAAACTAACTCAAACGTGCTCTTCGTTTCTACGACCTCAGAATTTAGAAATTCAAATAATAGAATTGAAAATTCGGGATATTACATGAGGAATTACTCACTTTAATATTGTCCTATGTCACCTTTAATTAGGATGATAAGTAGGGCATTGATTGGGTGTGTCATAAATCGTGCAGAGGGAAGTGAGTGATGTAGATGGAATTTTGTTACTCTTGTATAAAAGAGAAATATCCTTGGGCCCCTTGATTGAGTGAGACTTAGAAATACATGGCCATGCTCAATTGAACTAATATGTGATATTAATCATTTATTTTAAGTCTACTCAGTATCAAGAAATATAAATTGAACATTGACGAGGATGACACATTCCATGCCTCTAGTTGAATTTGGATATTATTACAAAAGGGTTATGATGCAAAACGTTGATCATGTATTATGTGGATGTCGAATCACAGACATTCTTACTACTTGAGTGGCAGTGACGTATTGCTAGATACCGCTTACTGTCTATAGCTCAATAATAAGTCATTGTCAACGTAGTAAGAACCTACAGGGTCACACAAAAGGAGTAGGAATAAGACAATAATTAATTAGACTTTAATTATATTAATATCCAATTAATTGGACTTATTTTCGTGCATATATATATTATTAAGAATAATAAATTCACGTAATATATATATATGTGATATTATTTGATATTAAAATAATATAAAATAATTATCTTATCAGATATTAAATAAATATATTATGAGATAATATTATTTTGATATTTGATAACTATATGCAATTATCTAATATTAAGATATTTATATTATGAGATAATATTATTATCTAATATTAAATAATTAATAGATAAGTCTTATCTCTCCCTATTATCTCTAGGATAAGGATAAGATGAGTTGTTGAGTGTGATTAGGATTTTGGAAGCATTATCCTAGTTAGACTAGGATTATGGCTTGCCTAAGTTCTATAAAAAGGGACTTGAGGGCAGCACTTTAGCAACACGCTCAAAGCTTCCATACAAATCCTAAATCACTCAGAAAACATCCAATCCTAATTCCTAGAGAGAAAAATGCATCCTAGCAGATTCGTGGAGGGTGAGAGGTCGTTGTTCACTCCATGTGGATACCGTAGAGACGCTGTACCTTCCGGCCGGTGTTTGATTCATCCACTCTCAAGTTTTGATCAGTAGAAATATGAGTGCCCAATAGGTAAAACCCTAATCATTGATTTATATTTTTTTTGCATGGATCCTAGGTAGAATTTGAATCAAATTTTGAATTTTCACTGCATATGATAATCCGAATTCCTAACAGTGGTATCAGAGCTTCTTGCAAAAACATAGTTCTGATTATGTGTTTTACCGTCTTTGATGAATATTTATATGATAAATACATGTCAAATCTATTTTGGTTTAAATCAGAAGTTACATGTTTTGATGAATGTTTATGTGATAAATTAATATCAAATTAGTTTCTGTTTAAACTAGATATATATGAGATATATGCAAACTCGTGTATGGTTCTGATTTCGTAAATATATATATGATACATATGATCTGAATTTTGAATCTAATTATCAATTAATGAGATTAATTGTATAAATATGATCATGCATTTTTCTGTTTCATATTCAAATCTATTTTATGCATAATTCTGAGTTTTTCAAATGATAAGCCCATGAATCTATTCTAAATATGTGATGTTCTCTGCGTTTAATAGCATATAACCTAGTCAGCACAGAATTAATGTGATTAATTCTAAATCTGTAAAGACTTGTTTAAATTCGTTAAGTTGAATTTGGTCTATGAGGTATATGTATGCTTTAATTTAAACACAGCTGGATTTGTATTGATATGATTAAAATTATTCAAAGTGTTTGGATGTAAATCCTATTTTTAAACTATGATTTGAATGTCAATCATATAGTCGAATTGTTCGACTTGGGGTATGTCAATTGTTGGCAAAATGAATTAAAATTTGAATGTCAGATGAATTCAATTTTTGGCCCGGGGGGCTCCGCCCCCCACACCCCCCGGCAAGGGGCTCTACCCCTTTGACCCCTACCCGCTAACCGGCTAGCGGGACTGCCGTGCTAACTCTACGTAGCGTTCAAAAATTATTTTTATTCTTAAGGCGCTATTTTAGAACATGATTTTTTATGATGATAATGTTATCAAATATATATATGTCAATCATCCTGCTTATCTTGGTTACATATATTTCTTAGCAATTATTACATATGATGCATGAATGTGTTGCATAGTATGGCCCTTGGAGTTTTTAATGGATGGATTTTAAAATACGACCTGCGTGTCGTGTCTTCCTCTATTTCTCTAATGTATATTCTCATCTCATCTCAATTCCCCCCGAATGTAACTCGGGGTTTCTATTGTAAAATTGTAATTACAATGGAGTATTCTTGGCTTGGAACAAGGAGAAGCTAAGGAGATATGGGACAAGAAGAAGCTAAGGAGTTAGTTAGGAATGTCATTAGAAAATAGAATTTTGGGGCCATACTATGTGACATTTTGATTTCTTTATTATGTGATGATATTGATGAGCATGCATTTATTATGTGATAGAATGTGTTCTTACTATGTGATAGTTCTATCCATTGCATGATATATGATATATAGTAGTCTATTTTATTCATTTACATTATATGATATATGAGATATGCTAGATATATTGCATGAATAAATAGGCTAGTTATGGTGAGATCTGATAATAATTAAGTTAAAATCCCTCATCTAAAATATTAAGTCAGTAATAATTAATGATGCCTTCCAATGTTTGGCACTCACCAAGGCCTCGATCGACATAAGGTAGGTTTGCCAAAGCAAGGTACCTCGTTTATCTTGGTGAGATGCGACGGGATAATAGTGATATCCGAATGTCAAATATTGGGTCCGACTTAACTAGGATATCTTAATAGGATTGAGACTTAGAGGCATAGAGTTGGGCTTTATTTTATAAGATGGACTAGAACAAGTGTTGTTCACCTAACTATCCAAGAGTTGTATATGATACAATTGGCAAGTGTTGCTTACCTAAATAAACTAAGTTTTAAGTGATTAGCCAAAGCTAACTTAAGGTTTGGTGAAATATGGATCTTGGCCCACTAGAAAGTTTAAACGATATGACTTTCCGAATTAATAGTGAGGGCTATTAATTTGAATGAAATAGTGGGAGGTACATTTAATGAAAGACCTTA
Organism: Sindora glabra; assembly: GCA_020226215.1. Taxonomy (NCBI): domain Eukaryota; kingdom Viridiplantae; phylum Streptophyta; class Magnoliopsida; order Fabales; family Fabaceae; genus Sindora; species Sindora glabra. Next base: position 66,832,928 of record CM035227.1, read on the forward strand.
TTAAATGTTTTAAATTTAATACTTACTTTGCATATTTCTGTCGTAGATAACTAATGGCTAATACATCAAATAACTTATCACTATGATCGATCCTTGAGAAGGACAAACTGAATGGAACAAACTTCCTGGACTGGTACAGGAATTTGAGGATAGTCCTCAAACATGAGCGTAAAATGTATGTCCTAGAGGAACCTGTTCCTCAAGAACCTGAAGCTACTGCCCCTCGAGCTCAAAAGGATGCTTATAAGAAGCATCATGATGACGCATTAGATGTCGGTTGTCTCATGTTGGCTACCATGGACTCTGAGCTTCAGAAGCAACATGAGAACATGGAAGCTTATGACATGCTTGAGCATCTTAAGAAGCTTTATGAAGGCCAAGCTCGGCATGAGAGGTTTGAGGTGACAAAAGCCTTGTTTTAGTGCAAACTGGCAGAAGGAAACCCTGTTGGGCCTCATGTACTCAAAATGATTGGGTATGTTGAGAACCTTGAGAGATTGGGTGCTCCACTAGGTCAAGAGTTGGCCACTGACTTAATTATGCAATCATTGCCACAGAGTTATGGTCAATTTATCATGAATTACAACATGAATGAAATTGACAAACCACTACCGGAATTGTTAAGCATGTTAAGAACTGCTAAATAAAATTTACAAAAGACTAAGCCTAATACCATAATGATGGTTCAAAAGGGCAAAGGCAAAGGAAAAGGCAAGGGCAAAAATAAGAAGGATTCCAAATCCAAAGGCAAGCCCAAGTCTAAATCCTCTGCACTGAAACCAAAAGGGGGTGTGGCTAAGAAAGGGACATGCTTCCATTGCGGTCAAATCGGACATTGGAAAAGAAATTGTAAAGTCTATCTAGAAGATCTGAAAAAAGAAGAAGGGAAGTGAGACTTCCACTTCAGGTATCTATGTTATAGAAATTAATATTTCAACTTCTACATCTTGGGTATTAGATACCAGATGTGGTTCTCACATTTGTATAAATGTGTAGGAACTACAAAGGAGTAGGACTCTAGCTAAAGGCGAAGTGGACCTACGAGTTGGCAATGGAGCAAGAGTTGTTGTGCTAGCTGTAGGGACATATTATCTATCTTTACCTTCTGGTTTAGTAATAGAATTAGAGGATTGTTATTTTATGCCTGCTATCAGCAGGAATATTATTTCTGTTTCTTATTTGGACAAGAAAGGTTATTCATTTATAATAAAGGACAAAAGTTGTTCAGTTTATTTAAATGAAATATTTTACTGTAGTGCACAAATGTTCAATGGGCTTTATATTCTTGATCTTGAAATGCTTGTCTATAATATAAAAACTAAGCAATTTAAATCAAATGATTTAAATCCAACCTATCTCTGGCATTGTCGTTTGGGCCATATAAATGAGAAGCGCATATCCAAGCTTCATAAAGATTGATTCTTGGATTCATTTGATTTTGAATCATATGAAATAAGCGAATCTTGCTTGCTAGGAAAAATGACTAAAACACCATTCACTGGACACAGTGAAAGGGCTAATAATCTATTAAGTCTCATACATACTGATGTATGTGGGCCTATTAGTTCACCTGCTAGAGGAGGTTTCCAGTACTTTATTACATTTATTGATGATTTCAGTAGATATGGATATGTGTATCTTATGAAACACAAATCAGAATCCTTTGAATAGTTCAAGGAATTCAAGAATGAAGTGCAAAACCAACTTAGTAAAAGTATTAAAACACTTCGATCAGATCGAGGTGGAGAATACTTAAGCCAAGAATTTGATGACTATCTAAAGGAGTGTGGTATAGTATCACAACTCACTCCACCTGGAATGCCACAATGGAATGGTATTTCAGAAAGGAGGAATCGTACCTTGTTAGACATGGTATGATCTATGATGAGTCATATAGATCTTCCAATTTTCTTTTGGGGGCATTCTCTAGAGACAACTGCTTTTACGCTCAACCGTGTTCCCTCTAAAATGGTTCAAAAGACTCCATATAAGATATGGACTGGGAAATGTCCCAGCTTGCCTTTTATGAAGATTTGGAGTTGCGAGGCCTATGTAAAACATCAAGTTTCTAATAAGCTTGGACCCAAATCGGACAAGTGCTACTTTGTAGGGTATCCTAAGGAAACTAAGGGATACTATTTCTATAATCCTAGTGAAGGCAAAGTGTTTGTCGCACGAACTGGTATTTTTCTGGAAAGAGAATTTATCTTTAAGAAAAACTGTGGGAGAAAAGTAGAAATCGAAGAAGTGCGAGACTCACAAAGTAACACTGAACCTATAATAGAGCCTGAAAAAAGATCACAAGATGTTGTGGGTCAGGGACTAGCTCAAGTAACACAAGGCCTACGTAAGTCTGGTAGGATACGCCATAAGCCCGAGAGATATGGATTTCTTGTAACTTCAAAATGGCGATGTTTTGCTCATGGATCAAGATGAGCCTACAACTTACCAAGAAGCTATAAAAGGGCCAGACTCTGAAAAATGGCTTGAGGCCATGAAATCTGAGATGGATTCCATGTATACTAATTAAGTATGGACTTTGGTTAATCCACCTGAAGGGGTAAAATCCATTAGGTGCAAATGGGTTTTCAAGAAGAAAATCGACATGGATGGTAACGTGCAAACCTTTAAGGGACGATTAGTCACAAAAGGTTATAGGCAAGTTCATGGTATAGACTATGATGAGACTTATTCCCCAGTTGCCATGCTTAAATCCATCCGAATTTTGCTTGCTATTGCAGCTTTTTATGATTACGAAATTTGGCAGATGGATGTCAAAACTGCTTTTCTTAATGGAAAGCTCCTCGAGGATGTGTACATGACACAGCCCGAGGGTTTTGTCATTCCTGAAACCGTTGGAAAGGTATGTAAGGTACAACGATCCATTTATGGATTAAAGTAAGCTTCACGAAGTTGGAATCTTTATTTTGATGAGGCAATCAAAGAATTTGGTTTCATAAAAAATGAAGATGAATCTTGTGTTTACAAAAGGGTTAATGGGAGCATAATTATTTTTCTTGTATTATATGTGGATGACATACTACTCATCGGAAATGATATCCCTACACTACAAACAGTAAAGACTTGGTTAGGGAATTGTTTCTCGATGAAAGACTTAGGTGAAATTGCCTATATACTAGGTATTAAGATCTATAGAGATAGATCAAGAAAATTGCTTGGCCTAAGTCAGAGTACATACATAGATAAAGTGTTAAAACAATTTAACATGCAAGAATCTAAAAGAGGATTTTTGCCTATGTCGCATGGCATAATTTTGTCCAAAGCTCAGTGTCCTTCGACACAAGATGAGAAGGACCGCATGAATAAGATACAATATGCATCAGCAATTGGATCTATCATGTATGCCATGATATGTACTCGTCCTGATGTCTCGTATGCTTTAAGTATGACGAGCAGGTACCAGTCAAATCCAGGTGAACCTCACTGGACTGCCGTTAAGAATATCCTTAAGTACTTAAGAAGGACTAAGGATTCATTCTTAATATATGGAAGAGAGGAAGAACTTGTTGTAAAAGGTTATACTGATGCCAGTTTCCAATTCGACAAGGATGACTTTAAATCGCAGTCAGGTTATGTATTTAGCCTAAATGGTGGTGTTGTGTGCTGGAAGAGTTCAAAGCAGGAAACAGTGGCCGACTATACTACAGAGGCTGAGTATATTGCTGCATCTGATGCGTCAAAAAAGGCTGTTTGGATCAAAAAGTTCATCACTGAACTTGGCGTTGTTCCTAGCATTGCAAACCCAGTGGATCTTTATTGTGACAATAATGGAGCCATTGCACAAGCCAAGGAACCCAGATCTCACCAGCGATCCAAATATATACTTAGGCGCTTCCATCTTATTCGAGAAATCATCGATAGAGAAGATGTGAAGATATGCAAAGTACCAACTAATGATAATATCGCTGACCCACTGACAAAGCCTTTAGCGTAGAAAAAGCATGATGGTCATACTATGTCACTTGATATTAGATACATGAGTGATTAGCTCTAGTCCAAGTGGAAGATTGTTGGTGTGTATCCTAGAACTAATCATATAGATGATTGAAGTTATACACAATATATTATGTTTTATTTTAGGTAATTTAATTATTATATTTTATTTTTATAATTTTATTATTATTATGCGCAATTTATAACTTAATATAATAATTATCCTTAGAATAGATTCGCTATTCCTAAAATACCCCTAGTTAAGTATTATTACGAAAAGGATAGTAATAATACATCGAGACTAGCATGTATAGTGACTGATGATTACGAATCATGGATATGTGATATCAAGTCAATACATGAGTATATTGCTAGCGAACAATGTACTGGACTGACACACTATGAGAATATTGCATGGATAGACGTGTCATAAGTTATTCTCATATGATCACAAATACACATAAACCTTTGACCTGAAGTCACTACGGTTCCCTACATGAGAAATTACTCACTTTAATATTGTCCTATGTCACCTTTAATCGGGATGACAAGTAGGGCATTGATTGGGTGTGTCATAAATCGTGCAGAGGGAAGTGAGTGATGTAGATGGAATTTTGTTACTCTTGTATAAAAGAAAAATATCCTTGGGCCCCTTGATTGAGTGAGACTTAGAAATACATGGCCATGCTCAATTGAATTAATATGTGATATTAATTATTTATTTTAAGTCTACTCAGTATCAAGAAATATAAATTGAACATTGACGAGGATGACACATTCCATGCCTCTAGTTGAATTTGGATATTATTACAAAAGGGTTATGATGCAAAACGTTGATCATGTATTAGGTGGATGTCGAATCACAGACATTCTTACTACTTGAGTGGCAGTGACGTATTGCTAGATACCGCTTACTGTCTATAGCTCAATAATAAGTCATTGTCAACGTAGTAAGAACCTACAGGGTCACACAAAAGGAGTAGGAATAAGACAATAATTAATTAGAATTTAATTATATTAATATCCAATTAATTGGACTTATTTTCGTGCATATATGTATTATTAAGAATAATAAATTCACGTAATATATATATATTATGTGATATTATTTGATATTAAAATAATATAAAATAATTATCTTATCAGATATTAGATAAATATATTATGAGATAATATTATTTTGATATTTAATAACTATATGCAATTATCTAATATTAAGATATTTATATTATGAGATAATATTATTATCTAATATTAGATAATTAATAGATAAGTCCTATCTCTCCCCATTATCTCTAGGATAAGGATAAGATGAGTTGTTGAGTGTGATTAGGATTTTGAAAGCATTATCTTAGTTGGACTAGGATTATGGCTTGCCTAAGTTCTATAAAAAGGGACTTGAGGGCAGCACTTTAACAACACGCTCAAAGCTTCCATACAAACCCTAAATCACTTAAAAAATATCCAATCCTAATTCCTAGAAAGAAAAATGCATCCTAGCAGATTCGTGGAGGGTGAGAGGTCGTTGTTCACTCCATGTGGATACCGTAGAGACGTTGTACCTTCCGGCCGGCGTTTGATTCATCCGTTCTCAAGTTTTGACCAGTAGAAACACGAGTGCCCAATAAGTAAAACCTTAATCATTGATTTATGTTTTTTTGCATGGATCCTAGGTAGAATTCGGATCAAATTTTGAATTTTTGCTGCATATGATAATCCGAATTCCTAATAGAGAGGAGATTGGATCAAAGATGGGGTTATAAAGAAACACATGTCGATTTCTTGCAATTTTTTGACTAGTAGTGATAGTTTTCAACACTGACAAGTTACCAGTGACCAATCCTGGCATTGGTGAGTAATTTTATACTAGAATCCTTTTTTATTTTTGATGGCCTTGAGGGTGATTTGAAGACAAACCTTGTGAGCATATGTTATATATATATGAGGTGATGATTTAAAAGAAAAAAAATAAAACCTTTACTATGATAAAATATCATAGTTAAGTTTCTTAGAATATTATGTTTTAAGAACATGTAAACCTTAAACTTGCTTTGGAAGTCCTTATCTTATATTATTTGAATACTTAATATAGCCATGGTTAAATAATAATCTTATACTCAAAAGTTTTAGATGATTATATATAAAATATATCTATATCGTGAAAATTTAATATCTTTATATGTGGACTCTAGTTTTAGATATTTCCAATAGGTATGATTTTTCCTCATTCTTTAGAAGAAGTTAAAAATCTAAAAAGATGACCATATAGAAAAATGAAGTAATAGAAGCTAAAAATATTTTTAGACTTTTAAGTTCTATTATGTAAATCTCTATACTTTAGATATGAAGTTCCTAAGTTAAAGGTTAATTTAAGAATTATGAATATAAGAAGCAAGAAATATGGAATGTTATTATATTATGATTGGAATTCGGATTCATAATATATCAAAAGAAAACAAGTAATGTGCATTTATTTATAATTTATTATCGTATGATGATAAATAGGGAGAATAAAATGTGAAAGTGAAGGAATTAGATATCTTCAAAGTTGTGGGACAACACCAAGTGAGTATATATCTCGTCATTGAATTTATCTTAATATATAACTTAATTACATTCTTCTTATTGGTAATATATATTTTTGATTCATGATATGAATTTAATTTTATGATATAAGAATTATTAGCTATTGAGAGTGTTTATTGATCAGAGTGCGCAATGGAAGCGTATTGTGGTTATTGTTTACTATCCAATTGTTTATTTGTATAATTTAAATATGCTTCTTAATCTTTTTAGATTCTAGCTTTCTTTGTTTTCAAACTTATCCTTAACTATTAGACATTCTTATATATAATAACTTTTTCAAATCAAAGTACTGAACCATCCAAACATTACTACTTATATCATTATATAAAGTTATACAACTTATATTTTTAAAGATACCCCCAATAAATCCATAATCTTTATAAATAAGGATTCTTAAATCATATATAAATCCTTTAGATTAATAAATTTCAATACTCTAAGGTTACTTTAATTATGTAATCCCAACATTTGGTGTTATCAAATCATATTTCATAACTAACATCATTTATTTTCAAATTCTATAAATATAGTTTCTAAAACCATAAGTGAATCCTTCAAGATAGTAGAATAGAATGCTAATCAAATTCCTTAACATGTTGCAACATAAAATTGTATTTTCATAAATTTCATTAAGTATTAAAATAATATAAAGAAGATATGGAAACTTCCTAGGTTAAGACCTATTTATACCAAATCTTCAGATGCAACGTTCCAACAATACTTCAATCATATTTTACCAATAATTTATAGCTCCAATTCTGTATAAATATTTTATTTTATTATTTATTATTTTATAGTTACCATAGAAAAAGAAAATTAAAAGAAAAAAAGAAAGAATCTAAAAAAAGGAAAGTTGTTTGTCAAAGAAGTTGGTTACTTAATTGTATATCTTATTTCATCTTTGTATGTTCTAGTTCATCTTAGGATTTCTCATTTTAAATTAATTTTATCATTGTCTCTTTCATATATCTTAATCTTCCACTATTTAAAGCCCAAAACTATGACATTCCTAAGGTCTTCAAGCTTCTTACAATTTTCAAAAGGTTTTTCAAGTGATTCTATCAAGTTTCTTGCAAAGTAACCTAGGTTTCCCTTCATTTCCTTCAAGTTTTTATGAAAATTTTCTCTTCAAGATTCCTAAAACTTAATGTATCTTAGAAAAGTTGCTGATCCAAGAGGCCTTTTGAAAGGTCAAAGAATAAAAAATTTAAGGTTAGTAGCAACTATCCCTGGTTCTTTTGAGTTTTCTCATAAAAGGTGAAAAATATAATGATGTATGTTATTGTAAATATTAAGTTAATTTATGGTGCTATATGGTTTAGTTTTAGCATTATATAAGTGTTAATATGATGATATGATGTTGGTATTTTAATGCCAAGATTCGTATAAGAGGATTCGTTAAGTTTCCTTAAGAAACGACAATAGTGTTTTGTTAAGTTTGAATTCAAAGAAGGATAATAGTGTGTTTTTTTATACTCTTTGGAATTAAAAGTTAGGAATTATTAAATTTTAATTTTTTATATTTTAATATTACAAATAGTGTTAACATATGTATGGAAAGAATTAAAAAATTTTGGAAAATTTTAGAGATATAAAAAGTGAATTTTTATGGACCTTAGTCACAAGAGTTTAAAATAGAATTCTAAGTTCTATGTTCTTAAGTTTGGCACTATTGCATAATAATTTGATTGATAAAATTTAAATTAATTGATGTTCTTTGGCTATTAACATGTTAGTAAGTTTGTATAAAAATTTAGTGATAATTGGAATTGATTTGGATTCCAAAAAGGCTTCTTTATTACAATAACTTCTAATTTTCCTAGTTTTGGCAACCTTGTATATTTGGTTAGTACTAATGTAATACTTTTATAAAATAATTTAAAATTTTCATTATTTAACATGTTAGGGATATTGTATAAAAATTTGATAATGATTGGAAGTGATTTGAATGTTAAAAAGAGATTTTCATTATAACTACTCATGTGATGCCTTATTTTGAAATTTATATTTTTGGTACCATGTGAATAGTACTTGTGAAAGAGAAAGTTGTAAAATAATTGATGTTTGATGAATAGTAATATATTAGAAGTATTAAATAAAAATTTGATAAAATTTTGAATTAATTTAGGAGCCTTAGAGATATCAATCTATAGAAGTATTCATACTATATAGTAAGTTAACTATTTGATATTTCTTATTAAGAAATGTTATAAAGAATTAAAGTTTATGATATAGTTGATAATGTTTAAGCTATAATAAATCATTATTCAAGCGAGTTAAGTGTTCTCATTATCTAGAATGGAAATGTTGTATTTCAACCTTGGACATAATGATATGTGATGATGAATGTTGAATATATGAGAATAGCAAATTTTCTTAACAAAACTCTTATGGCATTATTGATATTTTTGTCATACTCAATGAAATGAATGATTGATGCTTATAGCATCTTATCATTGCTCAACATGAATATGATTTGTGGAGGGAGATATAAATCTTTTGTAGAGAAAGAAAAGAATGGTAAGGGTTAGAAGGATAAGGTTGGTGGCTTTATATTTAGGGTTATAGGGGATAAGATTGGACCAAAGATATAAGCTAAAACCTATATGCCAACTATAGCCATTTTTTTAACAAACTTTATAAATATTATACATAAGAGCTACAATAAGTACATAAGAACTTTACTTAATTATTATACATTGTTATATATTTGATCTTTTATGCTTAAAATTCTTTAAAAAAAAGGAGAAGATTAGTCATTCATTGAGTATTTGAATACTTACACTCTTTCTATTATATTTTATTTGTAGATACTAAACATGGATCCTATGAGAATGACTAATGCCTATGCAAGAACTTTCCTTCCACCACATGGAATCTTTCAAATAATACTTTGCTATAGTCTCCAAACGTTTGTAATGGATCCTCAAGTAAATTACACTTTTAAGCTTAGAAAGATAAATTTTGAGCCTAACCCTTTCCTAGTTAATCTTATTCAATGAATCCATCCACCGAAAGGCATAGTTAGTAATTCCAACTCAGTTAGCATGCTAATTTTTCCTTCTTTCTTGTCCATGGAATTAAATCTTAAGGAGGATAGTGATTGGAAATAGACTTGTCCTAGTTAGGAGTTTTACATTTTGGTAACACTTCTGTATAAATTTATGTTTTAAAAAAAATTTGCACTCTTATATAAATATCTTTCAGTATATATAAATTATATTTTGAACTTCCTTAAGCATATAAAAGAAGTATTATTTTCTATCAATACTTATTTATACTTTTAGTAAAGTTAAGAAAGTAAATGAATCAAAAGTATCTTAAAGGCTTATAAGGACATTTGGTTAGTGTATTAATACTAGTTAGATGTCTTTACGCTGATCATAATATCCAATAATCGGGTTATGACATCAAATCCCTAATCTTAACAAGTTAGAAACAATATACATGCATATCAAATCCACTAGTTCTCCTAATTTCAAGGCTTTGTTCTTGTTTTTACCTAGCTTAGACTTTTACTAACTAATTTGTAACATATATGTATAAGGTAAGAGTAAGGTTTAGGGGAGTAACTGAACCATCCTTATGGTCTCCCTTAATTTTTTTTCATGTCACCATTTAATGTTTAAAACACCTTTCTTCTAGTTATTAACATAGGTATCTCTCTTAATTAATTTCTTCTTTTAATAACTTTACATGCTTTGTAGTTAATGGATTTTGGGTTATGAAATGAGGGAAGGTTAAAACCCAAACCCTAGTTTTTCTTAAATTTTTTAAGATCTTACTCATTATAACACAAAGTTATCCTATTTATCCTATTTTTCCCTTCAAACCTAAAACCATGTATAAACCCTAAAAGAGTCCTTCTTGCAATTTCTTTATGAATTTCACCTCCCAATTTATTATGAACCTTATATTTTTAATCTTCTTAAATTTTGAGTTTAATAATCATTCATTTTGTAATGATTCTACAAAAGCTAAAAACATGAAACTTCAAAATCTTTCTTTTCTATCTAACTCTATTTAGTTAAGTGTTAAGGAAAAATGAGGAAGAATTATATAACACTAGAGGGAAATGATCACTTGACTTGATGGATTATACTTTTGAATGGAAGGTAACCTTAAATATAATAAAATAATTTCACAATTACTATCAATCCTTTTAGGAAACTTTAAGGAGAGAAGCCATGGAATAAGGTAGTCTTACTAGTAAAGATGGCTTAAATCCTACCTCTTGGTACTATGGTGCTTCAATCACCTTTGAAGGAGAAAAAATGGAATTTCATTACTAATGTGAGGGTGTGTGGTGTGTAAGGATAAGGGAAAATGATGAAGGCTAACTTCTTTTTTTAAGTTATTACCATCATTACCCTTTCTTCCATTTATTAGCTCTTTTTAAATCACCTTGGCATGCATGAGCTTTTGAAATAATAAATTTTCATTACTCATGTTCCCTATGTGATTCCTATTGGCCATCAAGCCGTCATGATGCTTTTTAGCATAGTTTACAATTCTTTCCCTTAATTAACCATAATTAGCAAAATTTTTAGGCATAAAGGATCCATTTTAGGTGTTAAGTAAGGCCTTTTTTAGGCTTAAACTTTGCTTAAATTTTATACAATTATAGTTTATGCCTTATACTAGGCCTTTCATATCTAGACTCCACTTATTCCTAACAATTCCCTCAAGAAAGGTCCTTAATTCCATTTGTTATCAAATTAGTATTGTAGAATCTTAGAAAATGTACCACGTTTTCTTGCTCACTACAATCTACTACATGAAAGTATTATCCTAAGTATCCATATGTGTTTTATTTTCCCTAACCTTAAATTATGCCTTAATTAGATATTTTTATAAAAAGTAATAACTTGATTACTGAATAAGGGGAGGAAGGGTCAATACCATTTTGCTTAAAATTTATCTTAATTTAAAAAATCATTAGCACTAATTGACTTGGAATTAAAATTTGAAATTTTTATAGATAAAAAACCTTAATGTCCCCTTTCATAATATTTTGATGATTCACAAATTATAAATTTTTATTAAAAGTTATGATTAAAACTCCGCAACCCATGTAATGGGCCAATGAAAACATGAATATCTTCTTGTTTTTGGTATTAGTAAGTAAGGGCCTTCAAATGGCTCTTCTGAGGGGTCCATTCTTCCATATACATTTCCTTATGCTCATATATTCCTTGTTATTCATTTTCCCATATCAAAGGGGTGTATAGACACATACATATGCACATGTGACCCTAAGTGACTAAGTTAAACATTTATAATGCATTCTCATGCTTTAGCATTCATAACTACTATATTTGTATATGTATATGTATATTATTGATTGCTTTTACCTATCAATTTCTTTAAAATCTTTTCACAATCTTTGATCCAAGTGTATAGTGCTTGTTTCCTAGTCAATTTTGTTAATGGGAGAATGTAATACTCAATAAAAACTTAATAGGCAAAAGTAGTCAAAATCAAGTTAGATGGTGTTTGTTAATGAAAAATTAGTACTTGTTTTTTATCACAATCCATTTTTGATCATGATCGATGTAGATCTCACTATCGGTTTCCATAAGTCTTAAAAAATTTTACTCTTTCTATCTAATATGAGTTTCCAAATTTCCAAGGAACTTAAAATTTGATTTCAAATTTTATGGAAAAACAAATAGAATCTCCTTTGTTTTTGGATACTTCTCAAGGGTCACTGCCTTATGATTCAAACCTGTATTATCCTTCAGATATAGTAACAATCACTTATATACACAGCATAGTATATTTTAATTTATATATACATAAATGATCCAACATATCCATGACTAAGTTACTAAAAGCTCTATCTTTATATCTAATCTTAATCTAACTATCAAAACCTTTTAGTAAGGCAATCTTAAATCTTCATAAATGCAATAAACTTAAATATGCTCATTATAACTTAAAAACATTAAAAGTTAAATAGAATGAGTTACGTGAACTCAGTGAGCATATATCTATTATTATCTTATAAGAGTTCAATTTTACGTATGATAATCATAGGTTAAACATGTAATAAATTAAAAATATTAATAAATCCATTTCCTAGTATTCTAAAACCTATGGAACCAAATCATGGAATGAGAATTCTATGGCACAAGACTCATGGAAAATACAACTATTCTATAGTGCATAATATCATCATTACAACATACACTGCCCATTCTAGGTAGGTAACTCAATCATAAATAGCCCTTAAGGCTAAAATACAATCAAGACATTATAATCACATCATGTCTTTGCAAACATGTCAAACAATGATATCTAATCACAAACAATTTCCAACAACATAACATATCATACATCTAACTATATTAAGCACACATATGGTCACTTTTTGATTTCCAAGCCAATACTGTATTTTTCTCAGCTGTTCACCTACCTATTTAACTCTTAAATCAATCTTATACCCTTCATAATTGTTAGCTAGGAATTTTTCATCTCGTTTTTGGTATCATCTCATCATCACAAATTACAATATATGATGTCATTGCTCTAGCACCATTCATAATTTTCTAAGGTTTTATAAGGCTCAATTTACAATATAGTCAATTCTCTAGAGTTTTACTCTATTTATATCACTAGATCCAATACATGTCCACATAGATAACTATTCAATAATTACAGGCCATTAAAGCATATAACATAAATGAGTAATATGATTTACTGCAAATTTATCACAATCAATCAATTAATTGCTAATAATGACATAACTATATTTTCGTTGCGCACTCTGATTAATTATTATTCATTAATAGCTATTTACCCTTATATCTTGAAACTAAATTCATATAATGAATATAAAATCTATATTATCCATAAAGATATATCATTTACAATATTTAAATCATATTTTATTTAGATAAAAATGATGATGAGATATATACTACTAGAATTGCTCAACTACTTTGAGGATTCCTTACTTCTTCACTTTCACCTTTTGTTACTTCCTATAGGAAAATTTTATAATAATTAATAAATATCTTCATATTACTTCCTTCCCAACTATTATTTTGAGATCTAATCATAATATATTATTTTCCTATACTACAATTTTATTATTTTTTTCTTGAGTAATTCACAAAAAAATAAAAATATATTATATTATGGAAATCATAATTTTCTTTTATATCACTATATATCTCTAAATTATCTAAATGAGTTTCCTTAACATAACTCATAATCAACTTTGGTATTAAAACATAGTACTCTAAATACTTTCATTATATCCTACTAACAATCCATAGTACAAGGATCTCATTTTCAAAACTCACTTTCGTATTTAAATTTATTCATAATAAGGTTTCTTTAAAATATATAACTGCCACTAAAAATCAACACATACAAATTAATTTTATCATGTTAACCTAAATCAATAATTTAAGAGTTCCTTCAATTGTACATAGATTATTCAAAATATTAGTATATAATTCCCCGTAAATACTCCAATCACATTTTTATAATATTCTATGTCATATAATCTTATTTTGAAATATATAAGTGTAGTGTTCAAATCAGCTCACCCACTTAATTCACTTTCTTAAAAGTAGATTGGAGCTCGTCGGAGTCAATTGGGCTTACTGATGTTGGAAACAATGCTGAGTTGCTAGTGGGAAGAAAAACAATATCAACTCCATGTTAAACCTGAACTATATTTTATCTCTTTCTCTTTTTTTTAAAGGACATTAGCATAGCTAAAGAAAAGAGGGTCAGCGGTAGCTCCACCATCAACCACCAAACAGGAAAGGATTGGGAAAAATATCAAGTCATAGGAGTGATTATCAATCAGTTAACGATAATTAAAATTAATTTTTAAATTTATCATTCTTAATCAAAATAAAATTTTTTTAATCAATTGAATCTAATTGCATAATCTTAATCAAATTTAATCAATAAATTTGATTTCGATCGGTTAAGTTCGATTTAGATCGATTTAAAATTTAAAAAAAAATTAAAAATACTTAAATAATTTAATTTAAAAATTAAAATTAATTTATAAATACATGTTAATACTATAATTTCATTAATACAATTATAATAAGAAACAATCAAATATTAAATTATAAAAATGATCAATAAAATTGTAAATCGATTAATTATGATTAAAAATTTTTACTCGTAATTAATCAATTATCTAAAATTTATAATTTTTTTTATTTTTAATTGATATTCATTTATTAACCGCTCTTAACCGTTCAATTTCAATTTCGATCATGGGTTAAAAACGATTTAAAAATATTTGATCACTCCTACTAAGCCACGTAGTCATCCTTAGCAGCTAACTGGTGACAAGCAATAGCAACAGGAACTTCCACCCCCCAAGCCGAGCTTGAGCTAGATGTTCCCGGAGCTACACTCTATCACCAAGGTTCACGGTGACAGCTCCCTGAGCCAGTAGCAAATTCCGTCCTCCAACAGTGATAATCTCGGCATGAGTAGAGAGAAACTAATGGCAGCACACTACCAGCCGAGAAGAAAAATGGTGAGGCGGTGCAATGGTGTAGAGAGAAGAAGCAGAAGTCGGCGAGGAGAAAAGAGATTAAACCAAGAGGGAGAAAGAGAACCGTACTCGGCCAGATGAGAGAGAGGGAAGTACGCTCACTCCAAAAGGAAGAGTTGGCTGCTTAATGCTGTGTTTGGAACGGGTGAAATAAGGAGGGGAGGGAAATGCACCGGTGAAAAGTGAGGTGAAAATACAATTTAAGCCTGTTTGGCACAAGGTGAAATGCGGAGGGGATGTAAATAGACATTCTGATTTTTGGTGGGGTCCAGTGAAATGGGAACCGCTCCATACATGGAAAGAAAACAGGTGAAACGGGCAAAATTTTCGGCATTTCCAGAAAAAGCCCCTCTTTGTCCAGTGGGCGAACCCAGACCCAGGTTTCTTCATCTCTGCTGCTGCAAGCCCCGCTATCAGGAAGCGCCGTCACATCGGAAGGAAGTACAAGTTTCGCTCCATTCTTCCTTCTTCTGCTGTGAACTGGATCTGTGCTTTATATGCTGTGTTTGAACCAGGTGAGCTCGAGGAACACGAAGGAGGAGACAAGTGGAAAAATAGAACAAAGAAGGAAGTCTTCTCTTTTAAAATATCGAAGTTTGGAAGGCCGGTCTGATTCAGAAACGTAAATCTTCTGTATAAGACAGAGACTAACAGCTAAAACTTGTGGAATTTAATGAAAATGGATAAAAATTCCATTTTATAACAATAATGTAATATATATAAATAAAATTTAAAATAAAATTTTGAATATAAATTAGAAAATTTTCATTAAATATAAGATGATTAAATAAATTTATAAAATTTAATTTAATAAATAAAAAAATTAAAATTAAAAATTTGTAATTCAACTTTAAAAATATAATGCAAAGTTTTAAAAATATATTAATTATATTAAAATTTAAATTTTAAATATAAATATATAAATAATAAGTGTAAAACTTAACATAAATTATTTTATCCATATATTATTTTTTATTTAATTTTTTTAATTAATATTATAATTATCTAACCATAATATAATTAATTGCCTTACAAATTAATTTAATTATTTCATGTAAATTAAGGAAAGAATATAATTAATTATTCTAAACTAATTTTATCATGAAAATCTATAATAAAATTATTTCAATAAATTATTTTGATTATTTAATGTAAATTAAAGGAATAAATAATTATGATATTAAAAAAAGCAATAATATTAAATAATAATAGTGAAAATAATATTAATAATAAAATAATAATAAATAATAAAATTATATTTATAATGATAAAAGATAATAAAATATTTAATGATATAAAAAAATAAATTAAAAGTAATTTAAAATTATCAAATGAAATTATTATCGTCAAATATGTATAATTCTATTAAACAATGATAATATAGTAATTTTATTACCTCACCATAAGTATTTTTTTTTAAATATAATGCAAATTTTTTAATATTTATTAATTATATGAAAATAAAAAATTATAATTTTTTAAATATGTTAGTATTCAGAAAAAACATTCAACATATTTTCCTTCATCCATAAATTATTTGTTATTTAATTTTACTAAATAATATTATAACTATCTCAACATAACATAACAAAAGGATATTTTAGTCATTTCACTCATTCACATTTCCTTCCCCCTCTATTTTCATCCATTCCAAACAAAAGAAATTCATTTCACTCATATTTACTCCCCCTCCTATTTTCACCAATTCCAAACAATTCAGGTGAAATTACTTTCACCTCCATTTCCTTCTCCTCTATTTCCACCCCCCTCCATTTACACCCCCTCCCATTTTCACTTCCAGCCAAACATACCCTAAATAAAAAAGGCGATGGAATAGGGAGGCCCGAGAGAGAAAGTTATGTTGTCAGAAAAATTTAGAATATAAACCTGAGCTGTACCCGAAAAAGAGGCCAGAAAATTAAAGAAATGAGGTAGAGATGTGATGCTAGCACAATAAACACGAGGAGAAACCGACAAATACAAAAAGAGGACCAGAAAAATAATGTTAAAAAGAATAATAATTAAAGGAGTTAAAGATTTTAATTTCATGAAATTAAGTTCAAACGCCACTTCAAATTCCATTCTTTCGTTCAATTAAAATTTTATTTTCATAAATTAATTTTATCTAAAATTTTACCTAATTATTTTTAATCTTCTCTTAATGTAAAAATATTTATATACTTTCAATAACTTAATAAATTTTAAAAATTTAAAAAAATAATTATTTTAAATCTTCATAATTTTCAAAAATAAATTTTCAAATACCAATGATAAATTTGTAAAAGTTTATACTCAAATCCTTGCACCTAAAGTTACTAAAATTACTTATAACAAATAAAGAATCTCTTAGAAAAATGGCAATATTAAAATAAATACATTTTGATATTTTTGTCAATATTATTCTAATATTCCAGATCTTCTTTTTCTTCTTTTTTTAAAAGGAAAGAAAAGAAATTTTGAATTAAATATTTACTAAATAATAAAATAAATTTCACAAGCATTAAAATTTGTAAATCCTTAAATATAAATTCGGGATATTACATTTTTATTAGTAGAAGTATTTATTAGTAATAGTAAATAGAAATTTCATTAAAACTTAGGAAAATTTAAGAAAAATTAAAAGTATTCAAAATTCAAAATTAATATGATTTTGGAGTAACTTAGTGTTTTTACTTAAGAACATCTTAAAATTAACCAAAAGATCAAAAATGTAAATTTTCACCCATTTTAAAGGGATAGATGGTTATATAGGGGGGAAAGGAGGAATTTTTGCTTAGTTGAAAGGCATTTGAGCAAAACTTGGGGAAAGGCTAAATTCTTATATAGTTAAAGGGCATAAGAACAAAATTTGAGAAGAAAGTAGTTGAACATTGATGTGATCTTAGGGGGCACTCTCAAAGAGAAAAACTACAAGGATCAATAATACACTTTAAGAAACAAACTTAGAGCTTCTGGATGCCACTTTAGGGTTTATTTAGCCATTTAACTATTTTGAGCCTTTGATACTTTTATTTGTATTATATTTAAAGACATTTAACCTTTTTATGAATTAGTGTTTTATGGTTAATTAGTTTAGCTCTACCATAGGTTAATTATTTTATTAGTTTAAGTTAGGTTTTATTAGTGTGTTTGTTTTAGACTTAAGTAAGTTTATTTATGTTTGCTTTAGACTTAAGTAAAGTCTAGTTGAGCCCCAATCATTCTAGTTTTGTCTAAGGCTATTAAAGGAAGCTTATTTCTTGTAGACAATTCAGATTTAAGATTTGATATTTGAGTTTTTGGACAATTAGAATTAAGTCTATTTTTGGAGCTTTCTCTCTAGAGTTCTTGAAAGAGCATTGTGACTTATTAAAAGGATTCGACCTTTGTAGTGTCTACCATCACTTATTAAAGGGTTTCATCCTTTGTAGTGTGATTTTTTCATCACTTATCATTGCCTTTCTGCCTTTTTTAAAGTATGGTGTGAATATCTTTCTATTTTTGTTTTTGTTCACTACATTTTAAGACAATCCATTAGTTAAATTCTCATTATTTAGTTATAAAAAATTTGGTTCCTAATTTTTATATTATTTTTTTCAACTTTTCTGTTGTTTTATCCAATTTCGTTGTTGATTTACATTTTTATTTGCAACTATCTTGAAAATTCATATTGCTTTAATTCATGTTCAATTTCCATATTTGTCTATTACATCCTTATTTTTTTTATTTTTCCTATTGCAATTTTAAATTCCATCCTTAAAATTTCAATTGCATTTGATCTAGTCTCATTGTGTTGATTATTCTTGTTTGTGCTAGTGTCCAATTGTTTCTGTTAATTTAAGTCACTTATCAATTTATGTCTCGATTTCCATCTTGTCCATTTTTTTTTAGTTTTGGTCCAATTATTTATGTTTGTGTCAAAGTGTTTTCAATCTAATTTTATTTTTTTATCCTTAATCATTCCATGCTTTAGTTCTATTCCTTTTACATAAAGTAAGTCTTTAATCTTAAGTCAATCTATCCAAAAGTATGAAATCTATATTATTAAATAAGAAGAATATAATTAAATCATCTTATATTAAGATAAAATCACTGGTAAGATATATACCCACCTACTAGTGTGCATCCCTTGCAAAGACTCAAAGTGGTTCTCTTTTCCCTAATTAGGAATTACAATGAAAAATTATAAACATAAAGTGTCACCTAAGATATTTAAAAACTTTATAGTGTAATATTCATATTTTTCTAAACCATTATCATAAAGGTCTAGGGGTTTATCATAGACAAAGTTCTTCCTAATCAAACTACAAAACTATACACTTTCCTTCCTACTCCTTCAGTTCGAGGAAAACTTTAATCATCTTACAATAGGATATTATACACTTAATTCTCAATAATTTAACTCTATCTCACATTGTTTTCCCAAATCACATTCTCACATCTTAAAGAGTTTCTTTTAATAAAATCTATTTCATTCAAAACATTAGAATGTAATTTATTTTATTATTTTTTTTCAAGAAAACACTAATCATCATGTTATACCATTATATAATGTAAAATTCATATTTTTAGAAGAATTATCAATCAATCCATAATTTCATAAACATAGATCCTTAAATTATACAAAAATCCTTTTGTATAATAAATTATAGTACTTAAGAGTTAATTCAACTATGTCACCCTAGTATTTAATAATGTGAAATTATATTTTCATAATTAATACTTACTTTAAAATTTTAAGATAAGGTTTATGAAACTAGCTTTAATATTTATAAATAGTAAAAACCCATTGCTATTAGGAGGAATTACTAGCCAGTTATCGGCGACAAAACCTTCTCAGAACACTGGTAGATGAAGCTAAACCAAAGCTCTTGTGATTAGCTACCTTTAGCTCAAACTACAGCTCTACCTGTATGGATGGGAGATGTCATGAAGAAGGCTAGCTTTGACCAGATAACAATGGATTTCCTCCAACACCCGCTAGCCATAACCTCACATGGCTTCTACCACCTCCACTATAGCTCTCAAACTGGCTCCCTCACATCGCCTGGAGTTGCTATTTGGCAAGGGATGGCATATAAGAGAAGCACTAGTAGTGATAGAAAAGAAATAAGGAAGAGCAGGAAAAGAGGAAGAGAAGAAACAACACTCGAAAAGGAAGAACTAGATTGAGAGAGAGAAAAAAACCACTGGTAAGAAAAAAAGGAACTGAAAAATAAAAAAGGAAAGAATTGATGCTTGTGTGTGGAAAGAAAGAGCTGAAAGTTAATATTTTATTTCTTTTTATTATTATTTGTTTAAATAAGAAAGAAAGTTCTAGGAACGATGAAAAAAATAGGAAAATAGTGAGGTGGTGGGAGGAGAAAAATTAAACTATATGTATGTTGTACTTGAAGATAAAAAAATTTAAAAAGAGGAGCTACTATACTAGCTGAGACAAGGGTTACGATTCAATATTTCTCACTTTACTATAAGCTTGTTCTTTTTAAAAAAAATATCTTAGCACTCCTTTTTTATCCAAATTAATCTAAACCACTGATTTTAATTATTCCACTTTTCTTTATTAAATTATAGCCATTCATTTCTTTCATAAAAATTTTTCTAAAACTTATTTCATTCATTTAAAACCTTAACTCAAATATTGCAATCTTCCCTCGATATATAAATATATATTTGGAAGTTTTAAAGATAATTTTGTCAACTTTCCACAAATAAGCTATCAAATACCAATAAATTATCTTATAGATCCTCACACCATAATCATTAAGTATTTTCAACTTGTACAAGATTCCTTATAAAAATCATCATGAACTAATCTTAAATTAATGTCACCATATACAAAAATAAATAAATTTTCAATTTTAGTATAGATATCATTTTTCAATGTTCCAAAAATCTCTTAATACAAAATATAAATTTAAACTAATATTAACTAAATAAATGAATAATTCTACTAGCTTTGAAATTTATATAATAATAAATTTAAACTTGAGATATTACAGTTGTGCATGCAATTTGAGTAGTGGAAATTAGATGAATAATAATCTTATGGTTAGACAATTTCATAGATTGAGTTTAAGTGAAATGTTTACCCTAAATACTTGAGAATTAGAGAGTGAATTTTGTAAGAATCTACCATGTTAATCTATTTCTTTTGAATGAAGTTGCTATGATTAGTTAGTTTCAAGTTTGTTAAGATTTTTCTTTATAATGTATTATATTTCTTGCTTGTCTCTATTTGTCTTTTGCTTATGGATTTATGATTTTAAAGCTTTAGGAAAGTAAAGTCTTTTGTTTTAGTCTTGAATAAAGTTATGTCTTGCCTAAGGATGTGTAAGAGCTAAGTGTGGGGGAATTTAATAAGAAAAGTATATACTATATTATTTCCTCCTATTTCATATCTCTTAATGAGTATAAATGCTTAATTTCATAGAATTGGCCTTATTATATAATTTAGGGGTTAGTTTTACAATAATTTAAATTTATTCATTTAATATTGAATTTTAACATTGTTTCTATTTTTTAGCTATATCCTAGGCTCTATATGTCAGATTAGAGTGATCTTTATGCTATTGGAAATCTCAAAGAAATATATACAACTTTGGAATTTTGGTTAAAACCTAGTTTCGACTCCTTCAAGCCATTATTTAGCTGAAAAGCTGAAGTCTTATTTTTGTCCTAGCTAAACTAACTTTAGTTTTTGAGCCATATCTAGAGCTATAGAGGTCTACTTATTGTGAAACCAGCACTTAAATCTCCATAAGACCTAAGTCCACATTTTATGTTTATGGATTACCCAAATTACATTGTTTTAATGGTCTTATACTACTTGGAAGTCAGACCTATAAGAATTCACTATTGTAACTTTTAGAGTTGATTGCTTTGTAAAAATATGTTCTGAGCTTCTAAAAATTAGGAAAACCCTATTCTTGTAATCTTAAGAAATATAGAATTCATTTCCAATAGGCTTTTAGGTTAATTAGGTCATATAAAAGGAGATAATTGATTAAACATAAGAGATTAGAGAGCATCCAGTAGATAGTTTTTCTTTTCTTCTAGCTTTTTTTTTGTTCTCTAGCTATGGAAGGCTAGATTCAGAGTCGATTCAAGGAGTTTAAGGCTCTCCTCTTCCAAAGTATGAGATTATAATTTATAATGTTAAGTTTCTTTAATTAATTTTTCTCTCACCTCAATTACTTGTGATGATTTCTTGAAATTACATGTATTGGATGTTAATTTGGTATAATTGGTATTGAACCTTATGATTTTTAATCTTTACTATTTTGATATTGAATTGTGGTTAGTAAATCATGGTTTTGTACACAAGGACAAAGGGTTAAGGGATTGACTTAGAGTTTTCTAATTTTATTTCTCAATTTAACTAAATTCTATCATTAAATCAATTTTAATCTGGCTTAAGGATTATAGTAGTTACTTAATTTAGTTAATCTTAATTGATTAAATCCTAGATGACTATCTAGTATAAAGTTTATGAATTATTCCAGGGGCTCTAAGTAATTCTAGGTTGAAATTAATTAGAAAAGTCAAATCTCAATTGATCCATGATTAATTCAAACTAAAGCTCTTAATTCCTTAAATTGCCTATTTCATCATATTGGTTTTCTTCCTTACTGTTTATTTTTCATTTTTCTTTGTTTAATATCTTCAATTCAATTTCAATTCACAAAACCCTTCTAATTCTATGTTTTGCATAATTCTGCATACTACATTCTACATTATTATCTGCATTCATATTGCATTTTGTTTGCATCTATTTTTTCTATTTCATTTGTTTCTTTTGTTTCTAGTGCAATAATCAATTAAAAAATTGTGTAAACATTGTTAATGGGTCAATTTAGCAAAGATAATTCAAGGGATCACATGGGTATGACTTGGTTTACTTTATTATATTGCATTATTTTAAGGAAACTAGTAATAAACTAATTTTTGGTACATTGCAACATGCAGATCACCTATCTAAACCTAATTTGGTATCATCAATTAGTTACAAAAAAATAATTTTAGCCTAAATTCTCATTTCATAACAAAAACATATTTATAGAAAAGTTATAATATCATTTATTCAAACTATATACAAAATAATTGTAAAACCTTTCTTCTAGTTTAACTTTTTATATAATAATATGGCTACTAAATATTACTCAAGATACTTTTATTCTTAGGTTAAAGATGGTGGATGTAAAGCCTCGACCTAAGCATCTATAAAATGAAAGCAATGAGACTAAAATCCCAGTAAATAAATAATTTGCTTAACTAAAACATTTCATAATCACTAAATCAAATATTCACTTCATACAACATATCAACAAAGGCAATGTTACATGCTATTGTCTCACAATTAATAATAACAAATGCATTTCAAAGATATATAAGAATAAGATAATAAATAGCCCACTTTGTGCCACCTGGTCACCTTTATTTAGTCACAAACTTGACCTTATCCCTCAAAATATTTATTAGTTCACGAGCATGTAATTTGGATCCAGTGCAAATGTTTCAATCTCAAGGTTTCATCATCACATTTCCTATTCTCATAGATAGTCATTTCATCTTGTAATCCAATTTCTCATTTCATCATCCCATTATTATCATAATTCATATTGTCCCATTTTCTACATCTTAATTCAATAATTCATTGTTCATTTCACCCCACATCATTTTTTATATACAATAATTTAATTAAGGAATAACATTCATCATTTAAACTTAAAAGGCATTCAAATATGGATACATTTGTTACTACATTAATTTGATTTCATAATTCAATTTAGTGTAGAAACTCCATAGTACTTCAGTATAGGATTTGAGTATGCTCTTCTTTAAACAAGTCAGTTCTTGAGTACCATATTTTAGTATTTAATGATATAAGTGAAGGACCATTCTAGTATTTAAGTATGGTACTTAAATATCTTGCCTAAAATTATAAGCTAGGATTTGTGTATCATATTTAATTATTCAAAGATAGAGACTTAGGATTTTTTTTAATACTTAAACAAGGCATTCGAATATTAGCCTCAAATGGTACTATATTTGAATCCACTTCTAGAAATTCCAAAAAAATTGCTTATAAATATAGAAAATTTAACCATATTAATCTCCAATTCAACATGCAACCATATAGCTTCACCAATTAACATTGTTCATAACATCTGTCAACATTTTAGCTTAGAATAGCTTAGCTACATAATACATTAACACCTTAGCTTTAATTTAACATATCACTATTGAAATCATCTAATAAATATGTAAATGCAATATTTATAATTAAACTTATTATAAGTAGATTATTTACTTACCTCTAATTGGAGAAATGGAGGAGATTGAGATACAACAAGAAATTTTGAAACCTTTTTCCTTAATTAAAGATGGCCTTAGTAGGAAATGGCTAATTGAATTTAGGTTGGCTGGATATCTAAGATTTTACCATTTGTCTCCCTTACTATGTCCCTTTTTTAACCTTTGGGCTTCCTTAACTATCTTTGTAGTTTCTTCTTTTCTTTTGAGTATAAGTTTATAATGTAAGCATCATTATGATGGCATTAACTTCAATGTACTCAAAGTCATTAGATATGACTTGTCACAAGGATCCATTTGCTAGCCATTGATTCTAAAGTCTTTATCATCATTAAATATTTCTAGTCAAATTTTGTGATGATCTAAGCCATTAAAGGGTGACATTATATATATCTCTAGTTATTGTTTCCTTCATTTTCTCTTCAATTTTCTAAGAAAACTTCTATGAACTTTAAGCTTTTTTGCAATTTTTTTACCTTTATGTTTCTACTATTCTTATTTCTTCTTATCCTATTATCTTTACATTTCTTTTTCTAAGTATGTTATCACTTTTTCTTTGTTCCTTACTTAAGCTTTATGCTTATTTTTCTTTTAATTTAGCAATTTTTTGAAACTTTAACTTTCTTTGTAATCTTGCGTTGGTTAATTTGGTGTAAAAACCTTTTGGTTCTTAAGATGTTTCCTACTAAAAATATGCAATTGTATGATTTTTTTATGAAAAATAAATATTATGCAACATTTTAGGATGATTTCAGTATTTCTATTATAGATAATGCTACACGGGGTCTTATGCCCAACATATTAATGAATATGTTGAAGGTGAATGTATGAGCTATAAAGCAACAAATTACATTATAAACTATGTTTAAGCATGTAAAAAATGACCTTATATTCTTGAAAGGAAGATGGTTTCAATATATTCAAATCTAATTGATGAATTGTACAAAGTCCCTTGGATTAGGAAATGCAAAAGTTTCTTTAAGGTTGAAAATTAGAACATATATATGTTTAAGGATAGAGGATATAAAATGATTATGGTAAGAAATTTAATAGTTTATTCCTTAAGTATTTTAATGTGTGAAATTATTTTATTATGGCTTAGTAATAAAGTGATAAGTTGATTAAACAGTGTGCTTAGATTTTTATCAATTGAAAAAGCAAAATAGTTCAACTTTATTTTTAGAGATGGGTTATGAATAGTTTTTTTGGCAGTGTTCTTAATATAAAAAATACATTTTCCTTTTACAACAAAATTAGCGACATAATTTTTTACACTTTCCACTACTTCTATCACTAAATTCTTTTAAAAATATATTGAAGGTGTTCGTGATGAGAGAATTTTTTTAATTTATTAATTTATTGTCAATATGATTTTTGAAAAAAAATTTGGTAGAAAATAATTTTTTTTTCAAAGATAACAATGGATTTAGCAACAAAATAATAGATATCCATCATTACATCTATCACTAAACTAAATGCACCATTTCACTAAGATGCATTAGCAACAAACTTTTTGTCACTAATCCTATTACAAATTGCAAATATAACCAACTCATGTTAAAAGCCCCCTATTTTTGCATTTAAACTTTTTGCTCCTCCTTTTTATGCTATTGTTGTGAGTAGCCTTCACTTTTGTTAGGTTTTTCTTTTCCAAAAGATAAGTTATAGTAATTAGGGTTTGTTTGCTTATTTTATGATGAAATACTTGAATAATTAAATTTAACTTATGCTTTGATGGCATTGAAATGTTTTATAACTTTGAATATGGGTTAAATTTGTTAATTTGGTGATTTAGGTTTTAATTAAATGAAATTGGGGTTGGCTATGTTTTGATTTGATTTAAATACGATGATGTAAGGTCTCATTAAGGTATTTGTAATATTTACATTAGTTTTTTATTTTGATTTTGTAAATGTTTAGGAATAGTTCCAAAATTAGAATAATTAAGACTTAAGTATTTTAAAAACTTCACACATTAATGGATGTCATATATTGCATCATAGTTAATTTTGAAATGTGGTTGATAACTTTTTAGATGGCATATGTTATGAAAAATACATATGGATATACTTGAACAAAGAAAATGAATTTATAATTAGGTATATCCTAATCAATTAGGATTAATAGGTGAGTTCATTAACAAAGTCCAAATGTTCATTACACATGCTTGTATGATGGACATTCTTTTGAAATGTCAGAAGGTTAAACATCCATGTGCTAAGTGTGAAGGTAGGTAGATTTTAGTACATGATACTATGGTTGAGCATTTACATAGGAAAGGATTTAATCCTAATTATTGGTGATAGACATCCCACAGAGCAGAAGTGACTCAATTCAATATTGGACCTATTAATTCAAAGTGGATAGAGGGAGGTACTAGGTTTGAAGTATCGATAATAGGTATAAAAAAATAGTAATGGATGCTTCTTGTATGAATTTTGGAGAAAATTTTGATAATTATGTAGAAGAACCTCTTAACCTTAATGCTTAATGGTATTATGATATGTTGACAATAGCATAACAACTCTTATGAAAGTTGTAGCAACCATACTATGTTATCTTCTACAATTAGGATACTTAGTATAAAATCATTCTATAATATCTTAAAGCAATGCCACAATGAAATATGTTGACAAGAGAATGCATATCCTACAAAAACCAAATGCCCATAAATTTTCATAAAACCAAGAAATTGATTTTCAAGTTAGGCCTTAGGTATAAGAAGATGGATTATTGTGTCAATAGGTGTATGTTTTATTATAAACAATTTGCAAATAAGAGGCAATGTGTTTTCTATCACCATTTAAGATACATATCCAGAAGATCTAGGTGAGGGTGATATAGAGAGATTTCCAATAAAAAGTTATAGTACTTGCTCTTTACTTTTAAGTTTTAAAGTTTGTACAACTCAAAGTTGATTGATAACTTAATGAGATAGAATCATGAAGAAACTCATAAGTTAAGGATTTTATTGCACCTATCAAATGAAGAAGTATGGAAATACTTTAACCTTACCTATCCTAAATTTGCTAACGATCTTAAAAATGTGATACTAGGCCTATGTGTAGATGACTTTACTTTTTATAAGAAACATGGACAAACTTATTCATACTAGCCTATGATTCCTCATAATCTCCCCTGATGAATATGTATGAAACAAGAGTATATCTAAGGTCTAAGTAGTCTAAAGGCTAACATTGATGTCTATAAGCAACCATAAATAAATGAATTTAAAGTGTTATAGGTTTATGGTGTATATGCATATGATATATCTTTTAACAAAATTTTAACTTAAAGGATGCATTATTATGGACAATTAATGACTTTCCTACATATGATATGTTATTTGGTTGACAGACATATAGGAAAATTGCATGCCTTATTTGTATAGAGTTTTTTAAGGCATTAACATTAAAATATGGTTGAAATACTTTATTCTTTGATTGTGATAGATTTAACTTGCCTCTAGATCAATTATTTAGAAGGAACAAAGATATTTTGAAGAAAAATAAAGTAGACAGATCATCTCCACCTTTAAGATTTAATGGTAAAGACCTTTAGGGAAAGGTTATGAATATACTAAGGTTATGGATGAAGGATGTGCAATACAAATTGAAAAGTATGGAGTTTCCTATAATTAAACAAAATAAAACATTTTTTAGGAGCTATCCAATTAGCAAATAAACCTTTTTCATCATAATTTGGATATAATGCATATAAAAAGGATGTATTTGATAATATGTTTAACACAATAATGGATGTGAAGGGAAAAATAAAGGACAATGTGAAGCTAGGATGGATGAAGTGAGTTATGTAGGCAAAGGGAACTTGACCTACTTCAACAAGGTAACATGTCACAACCTTTACCTAAAGCACTTGATTAGGGTAGAAAGTTGCTATAGGTTACCATTTACTAACATCTCCTAAACATATTTAATGTAATATTTCATACGCAAGTATACTATACTTTCAAAGAGTATAGACTTTTCAAAAATTTCAATAAAAAATATATTAATAAATCATCATGTAAGATTAATCTAACTATCCTAATGCTTACCTTGGTATTAAAATTCACAAGTAGGCCTACTTATATCCCATCTAATGGCAGTTAGACATTTAAAGGGAAAAGGTCTCCCAAAGAGGGAAAATGAAAAAGGAACATGAGTTCCTTCAAAAATTAGTGAGTAAATATTAATTAAGAATTGAAAAAAATAATAGTTAAATTGAGTATATCATAGCTCTAGATTCACAAATACATATGTATGTCTATTAGAAAAACCAAGTTCCATTCCAACTAACATCTACACTTTAGCACCTTACTAGGGACAAGGGATAGTTTCATCAAAGAATAACATGTATAAAAAGAAGTATAGAAATATACCCACACTACTGTAGGTCATTATCATAAGCATATTACTTATTTATTTATTACTTTCTCTTCAACCAACGTTAACCTAATTTATAAGGGAGGATCCTTTTAACAAGGTAATTACATATATATTTACAATTTCACATTTTTCAATCATTACACATTATCAACATAAAACAATAGAAAACAAAACAAAAAGCATGTAAACCTCTTTATGACTCCTTCTAGCTTTAATGCTTACAAGCTTCAACCTTGTCCTTGCAAGTTATCCTCATCCTTCATAAGCATGCACATGGATCTAGTGAATATGTCATAGTATAAGAATCAATTCCCTTAATATCATCACTTCTATTCAAGACATATATTAGCATAAATGCCTTAGCTAACAGTTTATTCATTTTATTTTAATGACAACATTAAGAAGCTCACATTCTAAATCATCTCATGCCTTTTTACATGGCCACACAATTTAATTTATAACATGTTCTAGGGTATAGTTAACTATGTAGTCAACTATGACTTATTTTTCTATAGATTCCTAACTCGAAAACATTGTTTATCCATAATAAATGCCATTCTTGCTCATTTATTACACCATAACTCTCAACCAAATCATTAACACACTATTATCGCACCTCATTCATGTCATTTTCATCATCAAACACGCATTAAATATCATTAAACAATACATTTTTCACAATATTTGGAAGAACCTATAGTTTAAACTTGCATTAAACAAATCCATTTACAAACTATAAAAATAAGGCTAGGATATTTACTCACCTAGTATTGAGGAGGATTTAGAAGGTTGAAATTGGTTATCTTTTGGTCTCAGTCCTCTGAAATCCAAAAAGTTCACATTAATGTCTCTTTTTCCCTTTTTGACCAATTACTTAGATTCTTTCAAATTCAAAGAAAAGAATTCTTATTTGTGTGAATGACTTGATGACGAATTGCTCCCTAATTACTTAATTGAAGGACAGCTTGAAAGGGAAAAGGAAGTAGAAGAAGAAGAATTAAGAGATAAGAGGAAAATAAAGGATTAGGGCTAAAGTAAGGCTTAATAAGAGGCAAATGCATTTTCATTATTTGCCATAAATCTCTTTTACACCCATATACTCGTATACTCACTTCTAATCACTTATAATCTATCATGATCCATCCTTGATCATGATGGGCATGGAACCCATTATCTAATTTCTACTAGCCTAACCTACATTTTTTACTATACTTTCTTAATCTAAGTGATTTATTAAGAAAAGAGAAAGTTGTGCATAGAAAAGGAATATTGAAATCTTATTCATCATGTAGGAGTTGATTATTAAAGAAGTTAAGCATGCTTATAACTTATCCCATTTGGAGAGTAAGCGCCTAAGTAGCCTTAAAGGAATAAATTTCTAAACTTCTACCTACGATTAATATTGGAAAAGTCCTTAAAATAACCATTTATAA
Source organism: Sindora glabra (assembly GCA_020226215.1). Taxonomy (NCBI): domain Eukaryota; kingdom Viridiplantae; phylum Streptophyta; class Magnoliopsida; order Fabales; family Fabaceae; genus Sindora; species Sindora glabra. The sequence continues at coordinate 66,863,119 of CM035227.1, forward strand.
CGACGTATCTTATACTACCTAACCTCACTGAAGTATCCTCTAGAAACTTAGCTTTAAGCTAGTAGTGGAGGTAGATCAACCTATAAATTTACAAAATTAAGCATAGAAGAGTAAATATGAGACTTAATGAGTAAATACTCTAGTGAAATTAAGCATAAATAAAAATTACAAAGTTATTAACAAAAATTACCCTCCTTTAAACCTAATATATTCCACATACATTTCTCAACTTAATTTCAAGTCATAACAATAGACACATCAATATTTACATAATTTCATCTATGCCATAATGGAATAATTAATTGCATTTAAGTCACAACTTCATCATATAATGTAAAAAAGATTATTAATGAAAGTAGATAAATCTTCTTGAATCTCCTGGTTCATCCTTCTACCACATGAGCCCATCTTTTGAGTCATCCTTATCCATTACTAGCTATTACTAGGGCTCGGTATTCGATAATCATTTCTCCTTTATTACATTTTCTCATAACATAAGCCATATTTGAACTCTTTCTCATAATATTACTTAAGCATTAATTATCCTTTCCTTCCATAACAATGTTATGCCTTTTTTGCATGGCCACATAACTCAATTCATTCTACCATTATCACAATAACTTTATTCATGTCACATATCATATAACACAATAGTGTTAGGCCTCTTTGCATAGATACAAATTATGTATTACACTCTTATTTGTCACCTAATATATTAATTTAATGTTAAAGAGTATGAAATTACAACTTGACCCCTATCATATTATGATATCATTAAGTAAACTAAGTATAGTCGACTATATACTTGACTACTAGTGCCCTAAGAATAACTCTAGGGATTATAGTCAACAATAGTGGACTATCAAGATCCAAATACAATTTTAGATGCTCATAATCAACTAAGTAGTCAACTGCAAAGATCTAAAAAGAAATTCTTGATACTTATTATCGATTATCAGCCTCTAACGAGCAACTTTTGGCTCACAGTTGATTATACAGCTAATTATGCTTACCTAGAATGCAAGTTCTAGGGCATATTTAACTATTACCTTGATCTTTACAAGTTCTTTCAAAATTTTTACTACATAACTTCCAAGATTATGCATTTAATGCATTCAATACACCACTAAATGTCATTACATCATACATGCAATCCTATAACACTTTATTAAAGCCAATGCCATCATTAAATCAAAGCAAATATCACAAATCAACACAAAATTCATAAATTTATCCTTCTACTTAAGAAAACCCAGAATATGTAATCTATTCATTTAAAACCTCTTGATTTTTTCAAATAAGATTTGAATATTCACTTACCAAGTATAAAAGAGGTGGCTAGAAGATGAATTTGATCCTACTTAGCCCTAATTAATCAAAACCCTAAGAATTTCAATTAAGGTTCAAAACTTTTCTGAACCAAAACTTTTCATCTTAACATACTTCAAGCAAAGGATGAAGAAATACTTAATAAAGGTTATTACTAATGAAATCTTACCTTATTTTATTAAAAGATTAGAAGATGATTGGCTTCCTTAGTTTGATTTCAAAGGGAGATGATGAATAGAAGGGGAGGAGTTAATGAGGAAATCATGCATTTAGGATTTATGGTTTAGGATGTGTAAGGTGGATTGATTTTATGAGGGTAAAAGAGGGAACATTGCAAGGAAAAATGGAAAAATTTCCTAGATCTCCTATATACTCACGTAATCATTTATGCTAAATCAAAACCTTTAATCTTTTTATTCTATTAACCTTTCCCAATTTATTTCTCATAAAATTTACTAAATCTTTAAATTTTATTTTACCTAATATTTTGATTTACACCTCATTATAACTTATCTGTTGTCCATACATATTCCATTTTAATTATTGTTGTAAAAAATATTGTAATTTTTATGTTCATATAATAAAATTCTTAAAATTTTAAAGAAGGTGTAACAATACTTGCCCTTTAAAAGAATTAATCCTTAAATTCTCAAAGCCATCATTATTTTAAAAATTTTATAGAAATACACTCAAATTAAACTTAATATTTACTGAATAATTACAATTATTTTTTCTACATGTTTAATTCTATCTCCTAAGTAGCCTTATTGCTCCATGACTTTTCCAATGAACTTTAACATATGTAACTTCATTGGAACTAAGCTTTAGACTCGATTATCTAAAATCTTAATCAATTGATCTTCATAAGTTAATTTAGGATCCAATTATAAAGTTGTAATTATTTAACTTGAATCACATGGGATTCATTGTTAGTGTATATGCCCTAAAACCAATCATATTGATGATTGTAATTTTGAATCATGTTATTTTAATGGCAATTCCAATTATTATATTTATATATATTGTCTGCATAATATATTTAATTATGATAATAACCTTAGAATAATTATATTCTTAAATGTCCTTAGTCATATATCATTATGGATTAGGTTGCTTTGATATGTTAAGACTAGCATATGTAGTGACTTATATGAGATATTAAGCTTACATATAAGTACAAGTTAAAGAACTTGTATACTGGACCGATCCATCCTAAAAACACTACATGGATTGTTATATGAGTGTCATGAGTGATTCTTAGTGATCATTATTATTATGGTCCTTTGACCTGAGATCACCAAAGTTCCTTACATATAAGTTTCATATTTTGATACTATTCTGTCACTCATGCTTGAGTGAATACAAGGGTAATTATTGGATATATCACATATTATGTGAAAGGGTTTGTGTGATCAAGATGGAATTTATCCCTCCTATATAACAGGAGTAACATCTGTGGATTCCTTGATTAAGTAAAGTTGAGAAAATGCATGGCCATGCTCAACTGAATTGATATGGGATGTCAATTATATTTGCTTCAGTCAGCTTACTTAGGGATCAAGAAACCTCAAGATTGGACTATACGGGAATGATACGGTCCATGTCTTGTACTCAATCTAGATGTTTAGGACAAAAGGATATAGATGATGATCACATATAAAAGTTCAGTCGAATCACCGACTTTCTTATCACTTGGGTAACAATAATGTGTTACTAAACATCGCTCATTGTTTATGATCATTAATATGATTAATGATTATTGCTAATGTAATGAGAGCCTAAAAGGTCACACACTTAGAGCATAGTGGATTTGAAATTAATGGACTAAATTGTTTGGGCCTAATACTTGGGAATTCTATGTTATAATTATAAGGCCCAATAATAAGCCTATAATTATACATAGACCAAAGCCCAAATTAGTTAGGGTTTTCTATACTCCTATTTAAATAGGCTTGTTAGGTAATAATAAGGTTGATTTATTATTCACGCATCTCATACAGCATAGAAAAATCCTAGCACCTCTCCTTGACCATAATCCTTGAAGAGACGTAGCTAGCACTACGAGGCTAAGAAGACGAATTCCAACCAATGATTGTGAGGACGTTCATTGGTGATCTACTGGTTTGTATGGATACCTTAGAGTTTTTGACCGAAAGGAAGTCGAAGAGGTGATCAACGAACAAAATCTGGAATCATATAAAGGTATAACCTGAATCCTACATTCTAATTTAATGTTTTGCATGGATCTGTTGGCTGGGATTGGTTTATTCCGCTATGCTCGTATGGCTATCGATCCCAACAGTGGTATTAGAGCTACTTGTAAAATGCTAAATTAGGATTTTGTTTGCTAATTGTGTGATTGTGATGTTGATGAATTGTTTTGTATATCATGCTTCAATGATTCCTAATTAGGATTAGGGTAAATTTGATTTCATGCATTCTGGTTCAAGCAAACTGAATATGATTAATTCTGATTCTGTTTCAAATTTGAACCTTATTTTGAATTCTGATTTAAATTTGAATGTGTTTTGTGATTAATTCTTGTTTCTATTTTGAATTCGAAACTGTTTCTGGATTTTTGATTAAAACTCGAATCTGTTTCTGGGTTTCTTTTTAAATTTAAATCTATTGCAATAATTCTGAATTTTGATTTGAATTTGAAACTAATTTCTGGGTTCTGTTTTAAACAGAATCAAAAGAATTAATTGTGTGAATCTATTTTAATATATGAAAGACGTTTTCTGATTAAAACACAGATTCTGTCATGAATCAAAATTAATCAAATTAACTTCTTGAATCTTTTTCATATATGTGATATACCTTGCACTTAATGACTGAATCTGATTTTTCATGAAATTAATTGTTGAATTTGTTTCGTATAAAATCTGTGAATTAATTGGATATGTTTTAATATGATTAAAATTTATCCATTATGATTCTGTCATAAATTAGATTTGTAAACCCGTCATTTGAATGTCAATAATTGTTGAATTGATTGACTAAAGGGGAATGTCAATTATTGACAAATTGAATTACAATCTGAATGTCAGGTGCAATCAATTTTTTAGGCGGGGGGCTCTGCCCCCTAACTCTCTAGCAGGGGCGCTGCCCCTTAACCCCGCCCGCTAACCAACTAGCGAGACTACCATAAATTCTCTGCATAGTGCGACATCAAGTAATTAGTTAATTAATTCATAATTAATTAATTCAAACTTTGATATTGAAAATATATTTGGGTATATGTTTCACTTATCATATTGTTTTGTTGCTTGATGTATGGTGCATGATTATGGCCTTTGGTTTTGTTGCAATTTTTAAATACGGCTTGTGTGTCGTGCCTCTCTATTACTTCTAGTTGTACACTCTCTTTTCATTTTACTCCCCTCGAATGTAACTCGAGGTTTCTTTATTATTATGTAATAATTTTATTGGAGCACTTGAAATGGAAACAATGGAAGTGGAAATCAAACCATGAAGAAAAAAGAAGATTCTTAGGAAGAAGTTTTTCTTTCTTAGTTTTATTTGATATTCTTGAGCTCTAGAATATCACTTAGGTTGGGCCATAGTCATGTCACGTTTAATTTATATTTTATGTATGAGATGCATATGATGAATTTATGAGATACCTATGCTAGATGTATATGATGCATGCTTAATAAAACTAAGTACATAATGGTGAGATCAAATAAATTAAAATCCCTCAAACAAAATATTAAGTAAAAAAAAAGGAGATGCCTTCCAATAATAGCACTCGTCAAGATCTTGATCGACTATAGATGGGTTTGCCAAAGCAAAGTACCTGAAGTCTATCTTGGTAAGATGCGATGGGATAATAGTGATATCCAAATTGCTAATTATTGGGTCTTGACTTAACTGGGCTATACCAATAGGATTAGGGCCTAGAGGCATAGAGTTGGTTATGAATTCATGAGATGAATTTGAATAAGTGTTATTCACCTAACTATCCAAGAGTTGCATAAGATGTAATTGAAAAAGGAGTTTTCTACCTAAATAGCCATATCTTGGGCGATTAGCCAAAGCTAACTCAAGATTTGGTAAAATATGGATCTTGGCCCACTAGAAAACCTTGACGATAAGGTTTTTTGAAATAATAGTGAGGGCTATTATTTTGAGAAAAATAGTGGGAGTATTATTTAATAAAAGACCTTATTAAATAAATAAAATACATGATTCTCATTTTGCATATTTTTCTATTATAGATAACCATGGCATCAAATGCATCAAACTTATCACTGCGATCTATCCTTGAGAAGGATAAACTGAATGGGATGAATTTTCTCGATTGGTATCAAAACTTAAGGATTGTCCTTAAGCATGAGAAAAATCAGTATGTCCTAGAGCAACCTACTCTAGATGAGCTTGCTGCTAATGCTCCTCGAGTAGAAAAGGATGCTTATAAGAAGCATCTAGAAGATGCTCTGGATGTTAGTTGTCTCATGCTTGCTACCATGAACTTTGAGCTTCAGAAGCAACATGAGAACATGGAGGCATTCAATATGATTGATCACCTTAAACAGCTCTACCAAGAGCAAGCAAGATATGAGAGATATGATGTATCTAAAGCATTGTTTCAGTGTAAGATGGCTGAAGGAACACCCGTTGCTACACATGTGCTTAAAATGATTGGGTACATTAATAGCCTTGAAAGATTAGGTTTTCCTTTGCAGCAAGAATTGGCCACTGATATAGTTCTGCAATCATTGCCCGAGAGCTATAGTTAATTCGTCATGAATTACAACATGAATGAAATTGATAAGACTTTGCTTGAACTGCTTAACATGTTAAGAATTGCTGAGCAGAACTTGAAAAAGTCCAAGCCCAATTCCATTATAATGGTTCAAAAGGGCAAAGGAAAGGGCAAGTCTAAAGCCAAGAATAAAAAGAAAAAGGACAAGACTGATGGAAAGTCCAAGTCAAGTTCTTCTGCACTGAAGCCCAAAGGTGGCATAGCCAAGGAAGGGCAATGCTTCCATTGCAAAGAACCAGGACATTGGAAGTGAAATTGCAAGATTTACTTGGAAGAGCTTAAGAAGCAAAAGGGTAGTGGGACTTCCAACTCAGGTATTTATGTTATAGAGGTTAATTTATCTACTTCTACATCTTGGGTATTAGATACTGGATGTGGTATTCACATTTGTGTAAATGTGCAGGATCTTAAAGAAAGTAGATCGTTAGCCAAAGGTGAAGTGGACCTACGCGTTGGAAATGGAGCAAGAGTTGTTGCATTAGCTGTAGAGATTTATTATTTATCTTTACCTAGTGGATTAGTTTTAGAATTGGACAATTGTTACTTTGTGCTTACTGTTAGTAGAAATTTAATTTCTATTTCTTGTTTAGACAAGAAAGGTTTTTCATTTATAATAAAGGACAAATGTTGCTCTATTTATTTAAATGAAATATTTTATGGTAGTGCATAATTAATGAATAGTCTTTATGTTCTGGACCTTGAAAATCCAATCTATAACGTAAACACGAAGAAGGTCAAAACTAATGATTTAAATCCAACATATCTTTGGCATTTTCGTTTAGGCCATATAAATGAGACACGCATCTCCAAACTCCATAAGGATGGATTTTTGGACTCATTTGATTTCGAATCATATGAGGTATGTGAGTCATGTTTATTAGGTAAGATGACTAAAGCCCCTTTTACTGGAAAAGGAGAAAGGGCTAGTGATTTATTGGGCCTTATACATAATGATGTATGTGGACCTTTAAACACATAGGCTAGAGGAGGTTATCAGTACTTCATTACTTTTACTGATGATTTCAGTAGATATGGTTATGTGTTTCTTATGAAACACAAGTCTAAATCTTTTGAAAAGTTCAAAGAGTTCAAAAATGAAGTACAAAATCAACTTAGTAAAAGTATTAAAGCACTTCGATCAGATCGAGGTGGTGAATACTTAGACTGAGAGTTCCTTAATCATCTAAAGGAGTGTGGCATTGTATCACAACTCACTCCACCAAGAACACCTCAATGGAATGGTGTTTATGAAAGGAGGAATCAAACTTTGTTAGATATGGTTCGGTCAATGATGAGTTAGGCTGACCTTCCAAATTCCTTCTGGCGACATGCTCTAGAGACTGCAGCTTTCACATTAAACCGTATTCCGTCAAAATCAGTTCACAAGACACCATATGAGATATGGATTAGGAAATGTCCTAGTTTATCTTTTATGAAGATTTGGGGCTGCGAAACTTACGTAAAACATTAGGCTTCTAATAAACTTGGACCTAAATCTGATAAATATTTTTTGGTTGGATATCCTAAGGAAATATAAGGATATTATTTCTATAATCCAACTAAGCAAAAAGTGTTTGTTGCTCGAACTGGTATTTTTCTAGAGAGAGAATTTATCTCTAGAAGAATCAGTGGGAGAAGAATAGAACTTGAAGAAATTCAAGATTAACGAGAAAACATTGAACTTGAGATGGAACTTGAGCTGGTTCCATAACTAGTTGTGGAAGAACCTGCTCATGTAACACAGAACCCACGTAGATCTAGTAGGATACGTTGTGAGCCCGAGAGATATGGATTTCTCGTGACTCATCACAGTGATGTGTTGCTCATGGACCAAGATGAGCCCACAACCTACCAAGAGGCTATGATGGACCCAGATTCTGAGAAATGGCTAGAAGCTATGAAATTAGAGATGGACTCCATGTATTCAAACCAAGTTTGGACTTTGGTTGATCCACCTGAAGGGATAAAATCCATTGGGTGCAAATGGGTTTTCAAAAAGAAAACCGACATGGATGGTAATGTATGTACCTTTAAGGGACGATTGGTTGCAAAAGGTTTCAAACAAATCCATGGTATTGACTATGATGAGACTTTTTCTCCAGTTGTCATGCTTAAATCCATCAGGATTCTTCTAGCTATAGCAGTATATTATGATTATGAAATCTGGCAAATGGATGTCAAAACTGCTTTCCTTAATGGAAATCTTCTTGAGGATGTGTACATGACATAACCTGAAGGTTTTGTAAATCCTAAAAATGCTAGAAAGATTTGCAAATTGTAACGATCCATTTATGGGTTGAAGCAAGCTTCTTGGAGTTGGAATCTTCATTTCGATGATGCGATCAAAGAGTTTGGTTTCATCAAGAATGAAGATGAACCCTGTATGTACAAGAAGGTTAGTGGGAGCACAATAGCCTTTCTGGTGTTGTATGTAGATGACATATTACTCATTGAAAATGACATTCCTACACTACAATCTGTAAAAACTTAGTTAGGAAATTATTTTTCTATGAAAGACTTAGGTGAGGCCTCCTATGTATTAGGTGTCAAGATCTATAGAGATAGATCAAGAAAATTGCTTGGCCTAAGTCAGAGTACATACATCGACAAGGTGCTAAAAAGCTTTAGTATGCAAGATTCTAAAAGAGGATTCTTGCCGATGTCACATGGCATAAGTCTCTCAAGAACTCAATGTCCTTCCATAGAGTATGAGAGACAGCGCATGAGTAAGATCCCTTATGCATCTGCAATTAGGTCTATCATGTATGCCATGTTATGTGCTCATCCTAATGTCTCGTATGCTTTAAGCATGACGAGCAGATACCAATCAGATCCTAGTGAAAGTCACTGGATAGCTGTCAAGAATATTCTTAAGTACTTAAGAAGAACTAAAGACATGTTCTTAATTTATGGAGGTGAGGAAGAGCTCATTGTAAGTGGTTACACTGATGGTAGCTTTCAAACCGACAAAGATGATTTCAAGTCGCAGTCAGGTTATGTATTTTGCCTTAATGGTGGCACTGTGACCTGGAAGAGTTCAAAGCAAGGGACAGTGGCTGACTCTACAACAGAAGCTGAATACATTGCAGCATCAGATGCCGCAAAGGAGGCTATTTGGGTTAAAAAGTTCATCATTGAACTTGCAGTTGTTCCTAGCATTGCTGACCTAATAGAGCTCTATTGTGACAATAATGGAGCCATTACGCAAGCTAAGGAACCTAGATTTCACCATAAATCCAAACATATACTCCGGCGCTATCATCTCATAAGAGATATTATTAATAGAAATGATGTCAGGATATGCAGAATACCGACTGATGATAATGTCACCGATCCACTGACAAAAGCCTTGACGCAGCAGAAGCATGATAGTCATATGAGATCCATAGGCATTAGATACATGGATGATTAGCTGTAGTGCAAGTGGGAGATTGTTAGTGTATATGTCCTAAAACCAATCATATTGATGATTGTAATTTTGAATCAGGTTATTTTAATGGCAATTCCAATTATTATATTTATATATATTATCTGCGTAATATATTTAATTATGATAATAACCTTAGAATAATTATATTCTTAAATGTCCTTAGTCATATATCATTTTGGATTAGGTTGCTTTGATATGTTAAGACTAGCATGTGTAGTGACTTATATGAGATATTAAGCTTACACATAAGTACAAGTTAAAGAACTTGTATACTGGACCGATCCATCCTAAGAACACTACATGGATTGTTATATGAGTGTCATGAGTGATTCTTAATGATCATTATTATTATGGTCCTTTGACCTGAGATCACCAAGGTTCCCTACATGTGAGTTTCATATTTTGATACTATTTTGTCACTCATGCTTGAGTGAATACAAGGGTAGTTATTGGATATGTCACATATCATGCGGAGGGGTTTGTGTGATTAAGATGGAATTTGTCCCTCCTATATAATAGGAGTAACATCTATGGGTCCTTTGATTAAGTAAAGTTAAGAAAATGCATGGCCATGCTCAAATAAATTGACATGGGATGTCAATTACATTTGCTTCAGTCAGCTTACTTAGGGATCAAGAAACCTCGAGATTGGACTATATGGGAATGACACGATCCATGTCTCATGCTCAATCTAGATGTTTAGGACAAAAGGATATAGATGATGATCACATATAAAGGTTCATTCGAATCACTGACTTTCTCATCACTTAGGTAACAATGATGTGTTGCTAGACACCGCTCATTATTTATGATCATTAATATGATTAATGATTATTGCTAATGTAATGAGAGCCTGAAGGGTCACACACTTAGAGCCTAGTGGATTTGGAATTAATGGACCAAATTGTTTGGGCCTAATACTTGGGAATTCTATGTTATAATTATAAGGCCCAATAATAAGCTTATAATTATACATAGACCAAAGCCCAAATTAGTTAGGGTTTTCTATGCTCCTATTTAAATAGGCTTGTTGGGTAATAATAAGGTTGATTCATTATTCACGCATCTCATACAGCATAGAAAAACCTAGCACCTCTCCTTGACCATAATCCTTGAAGAGACGTAGCTAGCACTACGAGGCTAAGGAGACAAATTCCAACCAGTGATCGTAAGGATGTTCATTGGTGATCTACTAGTTCATGTGAATGCCTCTGAGTTTTTGATCGAAAGGAAGTCGAAGAGGTGATTAACGAACAAAATCTGGAATCATATAAAGGTATAACCTGAATCCTACATTCTAATTTAATGTTTTGCATGGATCCGTTGGCTAGGATCGGTTTATTCCACTGTACTCGTATGGCTCCCGATCCCAACATTCATTTGGTAAATATTTTCAAAGCATTAACACATGGAATTTGGAGTGAATGGCCCTTAAGTTATTAGCACTAGTTTCACTTTGATTGAACCTCTAGAGCTCTAAATATAGCTTAAAAACCTAGACTAGTTTAACTTATATAAAAACAAAGTATCAACTTAATGGCCATTTTTGACCTATTAAACATTTGAATTGGGCTTTGGCTAAAATATGAAATTTTTAGAGCATCCTTTAAGTTTTTTAATGATATATAGATCATTTAATTTCAACATCCAGAACTCAAGTTATAACAAAAAAAATATGAAATAATATAAAACTACAATATTAATTAAACAATTTCAAAATATTGAAAAACCAACACCTAATCACATAACAAGGCAAATTCTATAAAATTTAGTATATGTAACACACTAATAAGCTTAAAATAGGAGGAAATAATATATTTAATATTTTACACATTAAATTCCTCCACATTTAGCCTTTGTAGAAGCAACCATAACTTTATTCAAAACTAAAAAATAAAAAACTTATTTTTCAAAAACTTCAAAATAAAAAACCTACAAGCAATAAATTATCAAAAGATAACACATCATTAATAAAATTTTAACAAACTTGAAATTAATTAATATAGCAACATCATTCAAAATGAATAGATCAAATTGGTAGATTCTCTCAAAACTCACTTTCTGACTCTTAGGTATTTAAAGTAAGTGTTTCACTCAAGTTCATTTCATGAATTACTCTATCGTAAGCTTTCTTGTCATCTAATCTTCACTACTCAAATTACATGCACATTACAAATTAAAAAGGACTTTATGCAAGGTTATAATGTGACACGGAAAAATGAAGATGTGAAGGATAAAACTAAAGAAATCAATAAAGACCTTGAATTATAAACATATGGGCTAATTATAAACAATTATAACTTAATACAACAATCCAAATTTAAATTCAAACAATCGTTAACTTCTTCCTTTTTCCTTTCTTTCCTAATTCTTTTTTTTTTGTTTACCTTATTCTTTTTTTTTTTTGCTTTTTCAATTTTTTATTATATATTTTTCTTCTTTTTTATTTTTCTTTTTTTTATTTCTTTCTTTTTATTTTTTTGATCAAGTTGAGAAACTTTGAAAACACACATATATATTTATTCAAGGACCTTTCTTACAAAAATATAAATGTTCTACTAATACCTAGGGTTAGGTAAAAATACTTATTTTTTATTAGAAAAATATTCATGGGCTAATTAATAAGGAAAAGGTAATAGGGCTTTAGGGAGCTTAACAAACATAAAATTTCAAGGTTAGTTATTTGGCTCTAATTCAAACCAAGAAAGAATGCCATTTTTATTTTTGTACATGCATGTGCAAATGTAATCTAAAAAATAATTAAAACAAGTTCCAAAGAAATAAAATCATGGATGAACATTATATGTAAAAGAGAAAGAGAACAACATACATGCTCAACATAAGGCTCAAATTCTCACTAGAAAAGTTATATTACTAAATTCAATCTACCAATTTAAAATCCATTACTATGCCAATCAATTTTAAGAAGAAAAATAATTAATTCAATCATGTTATGAATCCTATCCAACTTTAATTGAATCTTACTCATGAAAAATGCAAAATCTCCATCAATGGAAAGTAATTAAAATAACTTAAAAAACTTAAAATCAAGAGAAAATTAAATTTTTTATTATTTTATTTTTTTAACTTCAAAAGCACTAAAGGAAGACACAAAATACAAAATAAATCCTATAAGTATCCCCCACTTAAATTTTACATTTTCATCAATGTAAAGCATATTAATATCAAGAAAGATAAAAGACAAGTAAAATAAAAGAGAAAGGAAATTTGAAAAGCTTAAGTTGCCTTCCAAGAAGCACTTTTCTTCAACATCTTGGTTTAACATGGTTGTAACTTTTTCAACTAGGATCTCTATGATAATTAACTACCGCATTTGCTTAGAAATCACCAAGCTTTATATCATCTAGCAAAGAGGTCCTTTGTAAATTAGGATCATCTAACATAATTTCTCCAAATACTATCTTCAAATCATTTTTTCTTGAAAGTTTATAATCATTTTGTATAATGAATCCAACAAGATTAATGAGAACTTATTGTTTTGCATTTAAGAATTCAAGTTCGACTAGATGAATAGAAGGTATTAATTTAATGGTTCAAACCACTTTTGCAAATTGAATTTCTACATTATCTTATCATCATTTTCTTCACATTTTGAAATAACAATATGCTCATTACTTATAAAAAAATCTCAATACATATGGCATATTTAGTATCATTAGCATAGCAAGTGCACTTATTACCATCAACACAATTTACAAACTTAAAAATATTAAGAAAATTAGCAAGCATATTATCATAAGTAGCATCAACAAGTGCATCAAAAACAATAAAATCAAACCAGTAACATAAATAATTGCAATATTAAAGATAGAATTAGAAAAATGTGAATAGAGAACATCATTCAGTAAGGGCTCAAAAATGTTAACAAAGGACATAGAATTTGCAAAAAAATGTTGTGTAGCTTTAGAAATATCAAACTTGGTTGTTGCACCATCAAACTTCATGGTTAGTGTTCTATCTTATACATCAATTATGGTTCCTAGTATTTTTAGAAAAGGCTAACCAAGAATAATTGGAGAAAAAATGTGGATGTTTTATTTTCCATCTTTAAAATGTAAAAATATGCTAGGAAAATAAGCCTATTAACCTATAATAAAATATCCTAAAAAATGCTCAAAGGGTAAGTGCTAAATCTATTTGCTAACTATGCAACCATCTTTATTTGTTTCAAAGGTCTTAAATTTAAGGCATTGAAAACAAAAAAAAGGTATGACATTAATTAAAGCTCCTAAATCTAACATGGCATGTTAAATTCTAGTTTGCCTTATAACACGTGAAGTGATGAACATGCCTAGATCTTTGTATTTTCTTGATAATTTTCTTTAAATGATGGCAACCCCCATATTTACTTTTTCATCATCCCTTAATTTTCTTTTATTAATGCATAAATTTTTTAAAAAGTTTGTAAACCTTGAAAATTATTTTATCAAATCTAACACAGGTATGTTAACTTTAACCTTTCCAAGAGTATCCAAAATCCATTTTTATCCTCAATTTTGTTTAGATTAATAACTCTTCTTGGAAAAAGAAAAGAAATAAAAATATCAATAGGAGGTAGGGGTTTAAAAATAAAATTGACCTTTCAATCTTCGCCTTGTTTTATCCATTTTTCTAGTTGTATCTTTTCTTAGCTTTGTTCTAGTTGATGGCTTGCTATTGATTTGAGAGAAAGATAAGTCTCATTTGCTTATCAATTTTAGTGCTCAATAGTATTGATAACTTCCTCATTCTTTGGATTAATAACAATTTGTGAAGGAAGCTTGTTGTTAGAATCTTATGGATCTAATCTATTTACTGAAGAAGCTAGCTGATCTATCTCATTCTTTAAATTTTTTATGCTTGCTCTTTTCTCTTGTTAAAGATTTTGGATGATATCTCTAATTTCTTGCTGAAGCTACTGAATTTATTTTTTATTTTTTATTAAAACTAGATAGTATTGGCAGTTAAAGTCTTCACAAAATCCTTTAGTGTTGTATCTAGTTTAGAAGCAAGAATAGGTGGAAATCTATTGTAAGCAGGAAGATATTGATGTTGGCTAGAGTTGATGCGATATTTGAAGTTTTGATGATCTTTTTAGATAAGATATTAATTAGATTATTGCTATTGGTGGTACTAGTACTAAGCTTTACTAGGGAAAATAACTATTACATAAGCTTGAAGTTAACATTCATCATCTTACAACATAAGGTAAGAATCAATAAGATGAGTTAGACATAAGCATATGCCACAAAGTCTGGCAGGAAGAAAGGATTGGATTTTCTATTGTCTTATGGCCATTTACCTAATTAAAGATATTACTTCATCCAATTTGTGCTTCATTCTTTGCTAATTTGCATAAGAGAAATTTATTTCACGTACACCTCTAGTAGTAGTTATAATTCTGGTGCCAAATTATTGAGAGTTTTTAGCTATATTAGCTATTAAATCTCTAGTTGCCATAGGAGTTTTGTTAATTAGTGCTCCATCACTAGCAACATCAATCATACTCTTATCCATTAGAAGAAGCCTTTCATAAAAGTATTGAATTAGAAGTTGCTCATTAATTTGGTAAGGTGGACAATTAGAGCATAGTTTCTTAAATCTCTCCCAATACTCATATAATATTACGCCAGTCATCTACCTTATGTCATATATATCTTTTTTTATTGTAACAACTCTTGAAGCAAGGAAAATTTTCTCTAAGAATAGCCTTTTCTTATCATTCCAATTGGTGATAGACCTTGGTTGAAGATAAGATATCCAATTTTTGGCTAAATCAGCAAGTGAGGACAATAATACCTTTAATTTGATATAGTCTTCTAAGATGCCATAAGGCTTTATGGTTAAGCAAACCACATAGGATTCCATTAAATGCTTATAAGGGTTCCCACTTGCAAGACCATAAAATCTAGAAAGCAAATGGATTATTCTAGATTTAAGCTCAAAATTAACAGCAAGATTAAGATATTGAATGCCTAAAGGTTAGTAAGTGA
The DNA here is from genome assembly GCA_020226215.1 of Sindora glabra. Classification (NCBI taxonomy): domain Eukaryota; kingdom Viridiplantae; phylum Streptophyta; class Magnoliopsida; order Fabales; family Fabaceae; genus Sindora; species Sindora glabra. The sequence goes on from CM035227.1 coordinate 66,878,639, forward strand.
CATTAATGACAACCAATTCCTTAAGTGCTATGTTGTTAGCCATGTTATCCAAATTATCAAGAAAATCAAAATTTAAGATAAGGATGCTACATCTATATGTATTTCTATTCTTACAAAACAAATGAAAAGTTCTTTCTATTTTAGGATCAAAATCTAACAATTCTTCAATAGTTGTCCTAGTCATGCACTAATACACTCTATAGTACCATAGGAACATAGAAACATTATAATACTAACACATCTAATTAACCTATCTAAATATTTTTAAAAATTATAAGACCACCACAGAATGAAAATCATAACTATGCAGAACCTAAAAAACACAATAAAAAATCTTTAAAAAAATAAAAAATGGTCTAAATTATGGAATTTGGCCTAAAAAATTTTGGGTCTACCACTATAAAAATTTCCAGGACAAGTGGAGCTAATTACCCTAAGATTAATTCAAAATATGGAAGCATCTGTGTTTAACTTGTTCAAATAAGCCAAGAACTTCTAGTAAAATGTAAAAAAGAAGAAATATATGCCAGAAAAAGTATAAATTGAAGTGGAGGAATTTGCAATAGATAATGAATGCAAGAAAATGCAAAAAAAATATAAAAGTTTGAAAATGTAAGGAAACACTAATAAATGCAAAATTGAGTAGAATACTTGAACAATTATGCAAATCATAGCTAGTAAATAATTTTAAGGGATGAATTGAAGTGGATCCTTAGCAACAACACCAAAATTTTGATGGTTGTCAAAGCTAATCAAAACTAAAAATTACTAGTTTGATAAAAGTTTGTAGTATAAGGCAACAATCCAAGTCGAACCCTTGGTGATCCACTTAATACATCCTATCACAATATTTTATTAACTATGATCATAGAATTATGTAAACGTTTTATGCAATGAATGCAAAAAGAAGAAAATAGAAATAGAAGTGAAAATTAATCCTACACATTTAAGCAATTGAATAAATTGTTTGCAAATAAGATGCAGGAATGTAAACAAAACTAAATTAGGTGCATTGATTCATAATTAAATAGAATTCAAGATTAGAAGAAAAGTGAAAAATTAAAACAAAAAAAATAGAGAGGCACAATTGACCTAAGAAAATTAAGAACTCTTTGGTAGATTAATCATAAATCGTAACATATTTGAAAATTGTAATGGATTTCTCAGCTTAGAATCATCCAGCACCCTTACAATGATTCATTAATTCTATACTAGATTATCATTTAGCATTTGATCAATTCATATTAGTAGAATTAAGCAACTATTATAATCCATATAGTTATATCTAAATTAATTTTAGATATAGAATTTAACTAAATTGAAGGATTAACCTAGAAATCATTGATTTAATCATTCAATCCTTTATTCTGACATGAAGGATAATGATTCTAAAAATCCTAAATTATAATGCTGAATAAAGATTATACCAAATCTATATCCAATTCATGCAATACCAAAAAATTAAATAAGAAAATTAGAGAAAGAGAAAAATTAATTAACAATAATTAACATTATAGCTAAAGATCTTATAATCCAAATCAAGATGAGCCTTAAATTCCTTGAATCAATCCAAAAATTAGCCTTCTATGGATAAAAAAGAAGAAACTTTGAAAAGAGAAAAAAACTCTCTAGAATTGTGTGATCTTGCCTTTTGAGCCACAAATCCTTAAATTCAATTTCTTATGCTATAAAACATTATAAGTTAAGTCAATATGCCTCCTAGGATAACCAAAAGCCTAAAATAGTGTAAAAATTCAATACTAATTGAATAATTTCAAAACATTGGAAGACTAACACCTAATCACATAAAAAGGAGATTCCATAAAATTAAGTATATGTAACAGATTAAAAGGCATAAAATATAAGAAAATAATATAGTCAATATTTCACACATTAATTTCTAACATGTGACGTCAAGTATTCGATAACCTCTAATGTCACATATAATAAAGTTAGGCTAAAAAATGGTGATTATGTATACCATAAATTATAGGGGGGGATTTTAGTAATCTAGATATGATTTTGTCCTTCCTATGTTAGAAGAGTGATATTCATGTGCCCTTAGATTAAGTAGACTATGAAATGCATATTCATGCTTAAATAGATTGATATGTAATATTGATTTATTTTCTTTTAGTTAATTTGCTCAGGAATCATGAAACTCATAGATTGAATGCTGAAAAGGGTGATGCATTTCATGCCTTGAGTTCAATTCAGAATCCAAGACAAAAGGGAATAAACTACATAGAGTATTAGTTACAAAAATGTTACATTGAATCACTAACATTTTCACTACTAGGTGTCAATGATGTATTATTAGATATCATTCATTACTTGTGATACTAAAATAAGATTTTAGGATCACTATCAATGTAATAAAAACCTATAATATCACATACAAGAAGCGTGTCAAATATTGAGGTCATAATATAATTAGGAACTTTAATCATATTAAAGCTCCTAATTAGGATAGGCCCTATACAATTGGGCTTTGCTAGGCAATAGCATAATATGATTAGTTTATACTTAGGAAACACTAGCAATAGGCTAGTTATTAATTAAAGTCTTGGTTAATAATTAAAGCCCAATTATCTGCTTTCTTAAAGTAATTCTAGTTAAAGATCAAAAGTGATTTTATTTATGAGATGAAATAAATTAGTTGGATAATAACATTTGACTTATATATATATATATATATATCAATATTTTAAAAAAGTAAGTATTTGGTCAAGATACTAATATTTTTAAAAGGAAATACCCAATTAAGATGTTAGTCTTTTAAAATAGAAATATCTAGCTAAGATTCGTATCACATGAATTAATAAATATCTAGCCAAGATTAGAAAAACCTATAGTTTTCATCTATGAGGAGAAAAACACTAATATTGGCAGAAAAAATGATCTAAAACTAGAAAAGCTAGGTAGCTAGCACCACATTAAAAGAAAAAAGGAGATCCCTGCTGATTTGATTAATGTAATCAATGCACATATGGTTACCATAGAGACATTGCTCCTTCAATTAACATTTTTTATTTATGACCAGTGATCAAATTATTGAAGTGCTCATGATTATAAAGTTTGTAAATTTGTGATTGTTGAACTAGAGTGTGATTTATGCCAACATTTGTAGGATAAAATGCTATAAGATCAACTTGGGTCAAATTCTTCTATAGTAAATCAGTTTTGCATAGTTAAGTATAAACACTAACATTAATTTATATTTCTTTCACATGGATCCTTAGTGAAATTCAAAACATATTTGTACATTATTTTAATTCAAATGCTAAGAGTGATATTAGAGTCACTTATGAGACTGTAAATCAAATTACGCGTTTTATTTGATTTTATGTATATGTGATATGCAAGTGAATAAAAAAAATATTACAAGGTAATGTTTTCATATATAGATGTTTTCATTTTACATGAAATCAATAATGCTCATATTATATGAAATCCTATTTAACAGATTTCAAATCTAGATGATAACATTTGCAGTATCGATTTTCATATTAATTAATTTCTTTTTGAAAACTTTAACAAAAGAAATAATGTTTCCGTAATTTAATTTTATGTGAAAATATTTTACAAGGTTTTATATAATTTTTTATGTGAAATCACTTTAAAAATTATGTTTCTATGGAATTGTTTTAATATTGAAGTTCATTTACATTGAAAGGATGTGAATGACATAAAATGTTTTTTCACATGCATAAAATAATGTTTTAAAAGATATAATATATATAGGGTTTGAATTCTTGAATTAGGATTGGTAGTGGGACATTGATATGCACATCGCAATGCACCAAAATAAGTTAAAATTGCTTTACTAAAGAAATAATGTAGAAAAGTGGCACAACTAGGTTGTACCCCTAGTGATCCCTTAATATTATATTTTCTAATTGAATTCCTAACAATATCTACACAATTATCTAATTTATTATGCAATGAAAACACAAGAAACTAATGCAATAGATGTAAAATAGAATGCAAATGCGCTAAAATAGAATATTGTATTAGAATGCAATATAATGTAAGATGAAGTATATTGTATGTATAACTATGCAATAACAGAATGGGAAAGGGTTTGTGTGAATTTAAATTGAATTAAATGTATTATATAAAGTAAAAACAAGAGGCAAACAAAAAAGCAAGAAAACCAGTGTAGCAAAACAGCTAAATTAAGGAATTGAAAACTCTAGTTTGGATTAATCATTAATCAATTAGGATTTGAATTTTCTAATTAATTCTTTAACCTTGGATTACCTAGAACCTCTGCAATAACTCATGAATTCTAAGATAGATTACTATTTAGGATTTGATCAATTAAAATTAACTGATTAAGCAACTGCTATAATCATTACACTAGATCGAAATTGATTTAAAAGTATAATTCAATTGAATTGAGAAATTAAATTAGAAACCTCTAAATTAGTCCCTCAATCCTATGCCCTTATGTGTAAAATTGTGATTTACCAACCACAATTCAACATTAAAATAGCAAAGAAATAAAAAATCACAAGGATGAATTTCAATTATACCAAATCAACATTCAACACATGTAATCTCAAGAATTCAGCATATAGAATTAGGGAAAGAGAAAAATTAATCAAGAAAAGTAACATTACAATTCATAATCTTATAATCCAAATAAAAAGAGCCTTAAACTCCTTAAATCAACCACAAGTTTAAGCTTCCATTAAAGAACAAAAAAGGAAACAAGAAGAAGAAAAAGTTGTTTATTGAGTGCTATATGTAAAAGTTTGAATAGTCTAATGGGTTCTCCCTATTTATTTAACCTAATTAAGCTAAAACCTTACTGGACTTGGATTGTATGATTCTTAGGATTATAAAAATGAGGCCTTTGTAATTTTTAGAAGCCCAGACTTATTTTTAACAAGACAATTAAATCCATCAATTACATTAATGAATTCCTACAAATCCATCAATGTCTTGTGAGAATTTGGATGTTGTTTCAAGTTAATCAGACCTCTGCAATTCCAGATATGGTCCAATAACAATGGTGAGCTTAGTCAGGATAGAAATATAACTTCAACTTCTCAGCCACATATAACCTCCAAAATATCAGAACTAGGCTTGGGCCAAAATAAGAAGTTATAGACCTTTTTTTAAACTTTCTAACAATATAAAGTTTGCTTGAATTTAATGTCCAGAACTCAAGATATGACAAAAAATAAAAATAGTATCAAAATCCAATATTAACTGAATAAATTCAAAATATTATAAAATTAACCACAAATTATAAAACAAGATTAATTTTATAAAATTAAGCACAAGTAACCTACTACGAGACATAAAATAGAGGAAAATAAAATAGTAAATATTTTTTTATTAAATTCTTCCATACTTAGTTCTTGCATATCCTTGGGCAAGACACCACTTTATTTAAAAATAAGTAAAATACTTCACTTTCTAAAAACTTCAAATTCACAAATCCACAAGCAAAAGCCAAATAAAAGCTAATAAGAAACATAAAATATTATGAAAAAAAATCTTAACAAACTTAGAACAACCAACATAATAATTTCATTTAAAAAGAGCAGATCAAATTGGTAAATTCTCACAAGATTCACTCTCTAACTTTCAAGTGTTTAATGTAAGTATTTCACTTAAGTTCATTCCATGAAATTGCTTTACGATAAGCCTACTAATTATCTAATCTTTACTACTCAAATCACATGTATAACACAAATCAAAAGGACTTTATTCATGGTTGTAATACAATTAAGGTAAGGGTAGGAAAAAAAAAGAGATGAAAGGTTAGAAACCAAAGAAATCAATATAAGCACTTGAATAAAAAATATATAAGCAAATCATAAACAATTACAACTCAACACATTAAGCCAAATTCAAATTCAAATACTTATTAACTTTTTTATTTTTTCCTCTTTTTTTTAATTCTCTTTTTATCTTATTCTTTCCTTTTCTTTCTTTCTTTTCTTTTCACTTTTCTTTCTTTCTTTTTTTTTCAAATTTTTTTCTTTTTTTTAACGAATCTTTGATGGTAACTTTTCACAAAACATAAACTTACACACCCCCATTATTCAAGAGCCCATCTCATAAAAATTCAAATGCTCTACTAATCCCTAAGGTTAGATGAAGTCATTTTTCATTGGAAAATTATACTCATGGGTTAATCAATAAAGAAAAAGCAATAAAAGCTCAAAGGGGCTTAATAAAGTTAAAAACTTTAAAGTTGGATTTATGGCTCTAACTTAAAAGAAAGAAAGAATGCTTTTATTATATTTGTGTATAATGTACAAAATGTAATCTGAAAAAGATTCAAAGCAAGTTCTAGAGAAACAAATCATGAAAGAATATCACATAAGAAGAAAGAGAATAGTATGAATTTTCAACATAAAGCTTAAAATCTCACAAGGTAAGTCATGCTACCAAGTTAAATCTACTAGTTTAAAATCTATCACTACATCAATTAATTTTAAGAAGCAAAATCATTTATCTAATCATATTATGAATCTTATGTAATTTCAATTGAATCCTACTTATGAAAATGCTAAATCTCCATTAATGGAAAGCAACTAAAAGCAACCAAAAAGGACTCAAAGTGACTTAAAAAGAAGTGAAAAACACACTTTCTTTTTTTTAATTTTCTATTGTTTTGAAAACATAAAATTGAAAAGCATAAAAAACATTGAAAGAAGACACAAAATATAAAGTAAATCCTAAAAGTATCCTCTCCACACTTAAATTTTACATTGTCCTTAATATAACGCATATTAATATCATCAAGAATAACATCAAGAAAGATAAAGGATATGTAAATAAAAAAGAAGAGTAAGATAAAACAAATCTTTAAAATAGGTTAGGTTGCCTTCCAAGAAGTATCTTTCTTTAATGTCTTTGCTAGATATCATGCTTAAGCTCTTCCATCAAGAATAAATCGGAATCCTTAACTCCATTACTTCCACCTTTTACTTTTGAAAACCTTTATAGAATAGTTTAAGCCTATGCCCATTGACTTTAAACACTTTATTATCCTTTAAACTCTTGATCTCAATTGCACCTTAAGGAAAAATATTAATAATAATAAAAAGTCCATTCCAACAGGAATGGAGCTAACCTAGTATCAATTTAAGCCTTCAATTAAATAATAAAATTTTTTAGCCAATCTCAAGATTTTTTTTAAGAATGAATTTACCATGGAATACCTTTATTTTCTCTTTGTAAAGCCTAGAATTCTCACAGGCTTTAAGTTTAAGCTCCTCCAATTCTTGTAATTGTAATTGTAATTGTAATTTTTTTTCCTCTCCATATGCTTTCAAATCCATGTTGCACCTTTTTTATAGCCTAAAATGCTCTATGCTCTAACTCTACCAGAAGATGACATGCTTTCCTAAAAATAATTCGATATGGAGACATCTTAATAGGAGTTTTGTATGTAGTCCTATGAGCCTAAAGTGCATCATTCAATCTAAAGTTCTAATCTTTTTTATTAAGCTTTATAGTTTTCTCCAAAATTGACTTCACTTCTTTGTTGGAAGTTTCTACTTAACCATCACTTCTCAATTGGAAATTTCTACTTGCCTATTTATTTGAGGGTGATATGGTGTAGAAATTCTATGGCAAACCTTATATTTCTTTAACAAAGCCTCAAGTGTTCTATTGCATAATGAGTCCCTTGATCACTAATCAAAGCATGTGGAATGCTAAACCTCCTAAAAATGTGAGACCTAATAAAATGTAAAATAACTTTGGAATCATTAGTTTTAGTAGATTTAGCTTCTACCTATTCAGAAACATAATTAATAGCAAGAAGAATGTAAACAAAGCCAAAAGATGAAGGAAAAAGACCTATAAAATTAGCACCCTACACATTAAAAGCCTTATAAAAAGTATAGGAAATTGAGTCATCTCATGTTTACAAGTTAAATTCTTTATCTTTTAATATTGTTCACAATTTTTACAAAATATGTAAATATCATGGAACAAAGTAGGTGAACAAAAACCATAATCAAACACCTTCCTTGTTGTTCTCTTAGGTCTAAAGTGACCTTTACAAACATGATCATGATAAAATTCAAGAATGGAATGAAACTTATAATCATGTACTCATATCCTAATTGTTTGATCAACATAAAATTTCCACAAAGAAGGATCATCCCATATATAATACTTAGCCTCACTCTTAAACTTATTAATTTAAGCTTTCTCAGCATATGTAGGCAGCTCATTAGCAACCAAATAATTCACTAAATTAACATACCAATGATCCTTACCTTGCAGCTAAAAAAGCTACTTATCTAGAAATGTGTTATGGATGGGAAGAGTGCTTACATCTCTTGAAATTATGTTCAAATGGTCAGTCACTAAGTTTTCACTACCATTCCTATCTCTAATCTTAATATCTAACTCTTGCAAAAAGCAACATCCATTTAATCAAGCGAGTTTTTACCTCGGGTTTCTTCAAAAGGAACTTCAAAGTTGCATGATAAAAAAACACAATCACCTTAGAACCAAGAAAATATGATTTAAATTTATCTAAAGCAAAAATAATAGCTAAAAGTTCTTTTTCTATTATGTTGTAATTTGCTTAGGTAGCATCGAAAGTCCTTAAAGCATAATAAATCATATAAGGTTGTTTTACAGCTTTTTGTGCAAGAACAACACCAATTGCCTAGTTGGATACATTACACATTAACTCAAAAGGTAAATCCCAAGATAGTGGTTGCATAATAGGAATGGTGGTGAGAACTTGCTTCAATTTATCAAAAGCCTCCTTGTAATGTTGATCAAAGTTGAAATTTGCTTTTTTTTAAGTGGCTTGGATAATGGAAATGCAATCTTGCTAAAATCTCTAACGAATCTCCTATAGAAACTTGTATGACCAAGAAAAGAACACACTTTTCCACACACAACTGGGGTAAGGTAAAGTAGAAATCACATCAATTTTAGCAGGGTCTACTTCAATGCATTTGCTACTCACTATATGTCCTAACATTATGCCATACTTTACTATGAAATGTCATTTTTCAAAATTCAGCACAAGGTTAGTTTCAATGCATTTATCTAACACCTTTGAAAGATTACCTAAGCATGCATCAAAAGAGGAACCAAAAATAGAAAAATCATCCATGAAAACCACAACGCAGTCTTTTAAAAATTTAGAAAAAATGCTCACAATGCACATTTGGAATGTACCAGGGCCACAATGAAAGGCAGTGGAAAGTGGTCTTTTTTAGTCACTTTCTATAATCAATGTACACTTTCTAATTGTTTTGCACTCTAGTAGGGAATAAATCATTATTTCGATTTTTCACTACTATTAAGCCACTTTTTTTAAGGATAATTTGGACTAGACTCATGTTTTTATTGTATGAAATTGGATATATAATACTAGCCTCCAAAAGTTTAGTGATCTCCTTCTTTACCATATCCAAAATTAAGGGGTTAAGTCTTCTTTATGATTGTCTCACTGGTTTATCTCTTTCTTCTAACAAAATTCTATACATATAGGTGGAGGGGCTAATACTAGGGATGTTTACAAGTGTCTATCCTATTGCTTGTTTATAAGCTTTTAAAATCTTAGGTTATAAATTCTTTGCTATAATGACTGGCAGCTTCTCATTTTCATCTAAAAATGCATATTTCAAATGTTCTAAAAGAGGTTTAAGTTCAAATATTAGTGGTTGGATGACAAAAGGTACTAATTTTGTGGAAACCATTTCAACAAGTTGAATTCCTTATTGGACATCAAGTTCTGTAGCTTCTTTATCAAATTCTACATGTTCTAGAATAGCACTGGTGCCTTAACTTATGAATTTAGAGATTTCAGCACATATAGCACACTAGTTGTTATCATCATAGTAAGTACATTCATGACTATCAAAATTATCTATAAAGTTAGAAATGTAGGGGAAATCGACAAGCATGTCATCAAGGGCATTTACATTAAGTTCATTAAGCATATCTATTTAGAAGATAGAATAGTCTTCAGTAAGAAATTTCATGACCTTAAATATGTTAAAAGTCACTACTATATCTCCAACTTCCATGGAAAGAGTGCCAACTTCTACATCAATTTTCATTTTTTCTTTTTTAAGGAATGGTCTTCCTAGAATTAAAGGTGCAGAATTATTTAAAAACTTATCCTCCATTAGTAGAATATAAAAATCAATTAGGAATATTAACTATTTAACTTGAACAAGCATATCTTTAATAACTCCAATAGGTTATGTAGTGCCTCTATTGGGTAATTAGATGATGACTCCTATTTGCTTTAAAAAACCAAGCTATAGATAAGAGAACATAAACATTGGCATGACCTTTATGGAAACTCCTAAGTTAATTAAAGCATATTTAAATTTATTATTGCCTATTACACAAGTTATATCAAAAGTTGTTAGATCCTTGCACCTCTATAGTAAGTTTAGTTGAAAGATGGCTTATACATTCAGGCCTAGACTCATATTTTCATTGCCATGAAGCTTTCTCTTACATGTGCATAGCTTCTTAAGGAATTTGGCATATTTTGGAATTTGTTTGATAGCATCCAGTAGTGGAATGTTAACTTCCATCTTCCTAAAAGTTTTTAAGATCTCTTTATCTTTATCAAATTCTTCTATTTTTCTAGACTACGTGATTCTATTAAGGAAGAGAAGGGCTTTCAGTAACTACTAGTTACTTTGCTTTGTCTTTTTGGCTTACTAGTAGGGGATTGTGAAAAGTTTGAACTTCCTTGCCACTTCTTAACATAATGGCAGAAACATTGCCTTTTAGGTTAGGAATTGTTTGGAAGGGCAATTTGTTAGACCCTTATGACTTTAGCTCATTTATAGTGGAAGCAAGTTGACCAATTTGTGTTTGTAGCTCCTGTATTGTAGCATCTACCCTCTATTAGAATTGTAAATTGTTAGTAGCCATTTGCTTATCCAACTTTTCAAGGGATGGCTGAAAGGATGAGGATGAGGCTACGACTACTTGTTAGTTTTGGAAGTTCTACTGTTAAAAAAGCTTGGAAGGTTGCTATTGCTGGAATGGAAGTCTATTTTGGTATGGTCCAGGTCTGGTTGGTTACTACACTGGGGCATTGCTATATTTGAAATTTGGATAATCCCTCCAGCCAAGATTAAAAAAATTTGAGTAAGGATCATATTTGGTTTGCTACTATTGCTAGTACTGATTTTGTTGCTAGAGGTATAGTGGCTTTCTAAGAAATACTATTGTAGCATAAGCTTGGTATCAGCCATTATCTTCTTGTAAAGTTAGACATGAATTAGTAGGATAGCTTGAGCAAGAACAAATGCCCTAAAGTCTGGCAGGTGAAGGGGCTTATAATTGCTGCTATTGTCCCATGGCCAATTGCCTTACTAGGGAGGTTAATTCATTTATCCTATGCTCCATTCTCTGTCGATCTGCATAGGAAGGAAGGCTCACCTCGTGCATAATTATAGTGGCAGGGAGTATCCCAGTACCAAATTGTTGTGAATTTGTTATCATATTTACAATGAAGTCTTTTACTACCATAGGTGTTTTATCCATTAATGTTCTACCACTTGCAGCATCTATCATGCTCCTATCCATTGGAAGTAAGCCTTGATAAAAATATTGGATAAGGAGTTACTCACTAATCTAATGATGAAGATAACTTGCATATAGCTTTTTGAACCTTTCCTAGTATTCATACAATGTCTCTCCATTTATTTGTATAATGCCACATATCTCATTCCTAATAGCAATAGCTCTAGATATAGGGAAAAATTCTTTAAGAAATTGTTGATTCATGTCATTCTAACAAGTTACAGATCCAAACTTATGGTAGTAGAACTAGTTTTTAGTAGCATTAGCAAAGGAGAAAAGGAGAGCTCTCAACTTGATATGATCCTAAAAAATGTCTTAAGGCTTTATTGCTAAACATACCATGTGAAACTTTTTCAAATGCTTATGAGGATCCTCACCTATAAGACCATGAAACCTTGGAAGCAAATGTATTAAACTATATTTGAGCTCAAAGTCAACATCTAACTTAGGATATTGGATGCTTAGTGGTTGATATGTAACATCAAGGGCAGTCAATTTCTTTAGAGTTCTATTGTTATTTACCATGTGTTTTGGTCTAGAATGGGGGATAAGAAAGTTAGAACTATCTATATTTTTATTTCTATGAAGGGAATAAAAAGTTCTATCAATTTTAGAATCAAAATCAACCAATTTAGTAGCACTTCTCCTTGTCATGCACTGACACTACACAACACTGCACTAGAAAAGCAATAAGAACATAAAAACTCAAAAATGGTAATGCACTATGCAAAATCAACCTAAACATATTTAATTAACCTATTTAGATATTTTTAAAAGTTATAAGATCATCACCGAAAGTTTTCTTTAACCATGCAAAATAAAAAAAAGTAATAAAAAAATTTTAAAAAAATTTAAAAGGTGGTTAAAATAATAGAATTTGGCAAAAAATGGGAGCACCTCATAAGAAAAGCTAGTGACTTTTTTATAAAAAAAATCAAATCTAGCTCCTGTAAAAATTTTACCTTAATCATAGCTAATGAGACCTAATTGGTTCCTAAAGGGTAAGGTAAAAAATGCTTAAAAACTAATTTTTTCAAGCCAAAAACCTCTACTTTAATGTTGGATAATGTATAATATGATAAGATATGATGAATTGAAATGGAAGAATGAGTAGAAAATAAAGAATGCAATGGAATCCAAGAAAATGCAAAAAACTGTAGCTATCATAAAATACAAGAAACACAATTAATGGATGTAGTTACCTATTGAAATGCTTGAACAATTGTGTAATATATTGCTAGTAATATGTAGGAAAAGATAAATTTAAGAGGATCCTTGGCAACAACGTTAAAATTTTGGTATGCACATGCAATACACCAAAATTAGTTAAAAACTAGTTTACTAAAGAAATAATGTAGAAAAATGGCACAACTAGGTTGTACCTTTAGTGATCCCTTAATATTATCTTTTTTTATTGAATTCTTAACTATATCTACATAATCATCTAATTTATTATGCAATGAAAACACAAGAAACTAATGCAATGAATGCAAAACAGGATGTAAATGCACTAAAATAGAATGCTATATTAGAATGCAATATAATGCAAGATGTAGTATGCTGTATGTATAACTATACAGTAGCAGAATTAGGGGATTTGTGTGAATTCAAATTGAATTGAATGTATTAGACAAAGTAAAAACACAAGACAAATAGAAAGTAAGAAAACTAATATAGCAAAATAGTCGATTTAAGGAATTGAAAACTCTAGTTTCAATTAATCATTAATCAATTAAGATTTAATTTTTTTAATTAATTCTTTAACTTTGGATTACTCAAAACCTCTACGATAACCCGTGAATTCTAAGTTAGATTACTATATAAGATTTAATCAATTAGGATTAACTGATTAAGCAATCCCTATAATCCTTATACTAGATCGAAACTGATTTAAAAAAAGAATACAGTTGAATTGACAAATTCAATTAGAAACCTCTAAATTAATCCCTCAACCTTATATCCCTATGTGTAAAATGATGAGTTACCAATCATAATTCAACATCAAAATAGAAAAGAAATTAAAGATCACAAGGACGAATATCAATTATACTAAATCAACATCCAACACATGTAATCTCAAGAATTCAACACATAGAATTAGGGAAAGAGGAAAATTAATTAAGAAAAGTTATCATTACAATTCATAACATCATAATCCAAATAAAAAAATTCTTAAACTCCTTGAATTAACTACAAGTTTAAGCTTCCATTGAAGAACAAAAGAGAAAATAAAAAGAAGAAAAAACTATCAGCTAAGTGCTATGTGTAAAAATTTGAATAGTCTAATGAGTTCTTCCTATTTATTTGACCTAATTAAGCTAAAACCCTACTGGATTTGGATTGTATGACTCTTAAGATTACAATAATGGGGGTCTTTCTAATTTTTAGAAGCCCAAACCTATTTTTAACAAGATAATTAATTACATCAGTGAATTCTCCCAAGTTTGACTTCTAACTAATTTTTAACCATAAAATAAATGTAATTTGGATAAATCATAAACATCAAACCTGTCTCTTGTGAGAATTTGGGCACTGGTTTCAAGTTAATTGAACCTTTATAGTTCCAGATATGACCCAAAAATAAAGATAAGCTTAGTTAGGACAGAAACATGACTTCAACTTCTCAGCCACATGTAACCTCCAAAATATTTGAAATGACTTAGGCCAAAATATAAAAATTGTATATCTCTTTTTAAGTTTTCTAATGATATAAATTTCACCTCAATTTGATGTCCAATATTAACTGAATAAATTCAATATTCAATATTAACTGAATAAATTCAAAATATTGTCAAATTAACCACAAATTATAAAACTAGGCTAATTCTATAAAATTAAGCATAAGTAACCTACTAAGAGATATAAAATAGGGAAAAATAAAATAGTAAATATTTTCCTCATTAGACATCAAGAGTTAGTATTTTTTTAAAGATAATTTTTTAGAATAATTCCTAATAGGCCATAATTTGAAACCAAAATCTAATCCTATTTTAAAATAAAAAAGATTAATAAAGATTTTAAATTTTAAATTTTAAAGTAGTTTGTATTATCTCTAGTGATGTTTACAAGCTTTTATATGCTACACAATGTATGTTGCATAGTATGACCTTTTTAGTCTAATATAATTAGAAATTATTTCTAGTTGTAATTTTAAAATACAACCTACATGTCATGCCTCTCACTATTATCTCTAATTTACACATTATCTTCTCATTTAACTCCCTTCCAATGTAACTTAAGGATTCTTTTATCTTATGTAATATAAATAATACATAATGCCATTTGGAGGACTTAGAACCATAAGGAAGCTATACAAGGATGACCAAGGAAGGCACTTGGAGAAGTTGCTTCATCTAGGTTATTTAGTTGAACTTCTTATTAGCTTAAAAGGATTAAGTAATTAATAGTCTAAACTATATCATGTCTAATTTTATGCTTTGTTTAATGTATGAGATACATTAAATAGTATGCATGAATAAAAAACTAATAATGTTGAGATCTAAAATAATCAAGTTAATTAAATCCCTTAATACAAATATTAAGTTAGTAACAATCTGTGATGCTTTCCAATACTTGGTACTCGTTAAGGCCTTAATTAACATAGGGTACATTTATCAAAGCAAAGTACCTCATCTATCTTAGAAAGACATAATAAGATAATAGCAATATTTGAATGCCAATTATTAGTTGTGACTTAATTAGGACATCTCAATAGGATTAACGACCTAGAGGCATAGAGTTGGGCTTTAGTTCATAAAATAGACTAGAACAAGTACCTTATTGTCCAAGAATTGTAGATAATGTAATTAGCAAGTGTTACTTTCCTAAATAGCAAAATCATAAGTGATTAACTAAAGCTAACTTAAGATTAGACGAAATATGGATCTCAGCTCACAAGAAAATATCAATAATATAATTTTTTAAATTAATAGTGAAAGGATATTAGTTTAAATAAAATAGTAGGATGAAAATTTAATAAAAGACTTTATTAAATGATTAAAACTAATACTTATTTTGCATATTTCTATCATATATATAAATGGCAAATGCAATAAACAACCTATATAAGTCCTTTAAAAGGACAAATTGATTGGAGCATACTTTCTAGATTGGTACAAAAATTTATGGATAGTCCTTAAACATAAGCAAAAGTTATATGTCCTAGAAGGACCCATTCCTTAGCCTCCTAATCTTGGTTCCCCTTGTGTTAAGAGAGATGTTTATAGAAAGCATCATGACAATGCTTTGGATGTCAATTATCCTATGCTAGCTACTGTGGACTTTCAGCTTTAGAAGCAACATGAGAACATGGATGCTTATGACATGCTTGAGCACTTTAAGAAACTTTATCAAGGGTAAGATGGACATGAGAGATATGATATCTCTAAAGCATTATTTGAATGCAAACTAACAAAAAAAAAATCTTATTAGGACTCATGTGCTCAAAATGATTAAGTATATTAAAAACCTTAAGTGATTGTGCTTTCCACTAGGTTAAGAGTTAGCTATTGATATAATTTTACAATTGTTGTCACAGAGTTATAATCAATTTGTCATGAATTACAACATAGATGAAATTGACAAAATACTGCTAAAATTATTAAGTATGTGGAGAACTGCTAAATAGAATTTGCAAAAAGTAAAATTTGAATGCAAACATAGAAAAATGTTCAATTTGTTTGGATAAAATTGTGTTATTGGGCTATGTTGTTATAGTAAGGGAATTGAAAAGGACTAAAAAAATGTGAAAGCAATTAGGCAATGGCCTATCCCTAAAAGTGTAAGTAAGATTAGAAGTTTTTATGTATTGGCTAGCTTTTATAAGAAGGTTATAAGGGTTTTTAGTGCTATAGTTAGCCTATTGAATGAGTTTGTTAAAAAATATTAAGTTTCATTGGGCAGAAGAGTAAGAGAATGCATTTAACTTGTTGAAAGATAGATTGAGTTCAACTTCTTTACTTGCTCTTCTAGATTTTAGTTAAATATTTGAAATTGAATGTGATGCCTCAGATATAGGTATTGGAGCTATTTTAATATAGGAATAAAGGCTTATTGCATACTTTAGTGAACAACTAAGTGGAGTGACTCTTAACTATTCCACCTATGATAAAAAACCTTATACTTTGGTTCATGCTTTGGAGACTTGGTAGCATTACTTATTGCCAAAGAAGTTCATGATTCATATATATCATAAGTCTTTGAAACACTTGAAAAGTCAAGGAAAGCTAAATAGGAAGCATATAAAGTAGATTGAATTTATTAAAACATTCTTATATGAGATACAATATAAGCAAGATAAATAAAATATAGTTGCTAATGCATTATTATAAAGGTATCTTCTTTTCTCTGCTTTACAATCCAAGTTATTGGGTTTTAAACACACTAAAGATTTGTATGAGAATGATCCTGATTTTGGCATTATTTTTATAGCATATGAAAAGAAATTCCTTGAGAAATTTTATAAGCATGATGGTTTCTTATTTAAGAAGAATAAATTATGTGTACCTATATGATCTTTTAAGGAATTACTTATAAGAGAGGCCTATGAGGGAAGCTTTATAAGGTATTTTGGGATTAGAAAAACTTTAAATATATTTAATGACCATTTCTTTTAGCTTAGCATGAAGCATGATGTAGAAAAGTGTTATACTAATTATATTAGATGTAAAAAGGCCAAACTAGAGTTTTACCTTATGGTCTTTATACTTCGCTTCCTACTCCTAATGAACCTTGGATTGATAATTCTATGGATTTTATGCTAAGTCTACCAAGGACAAAGAATGGAAAGGATTCTATATTTGTTGTTGTTAACATGTCTTTAAAGATAACTTATTTTATACTTTGTCACAAGATAGATGATGCAATGAACATAGTAAATGCTTTCTTTAAAGAAGTTGTAAAATTGTATAGAGTGTTAAGGAGCATTGTATCAAATAAAGATACTAAGTTCTTAAGTTATTCGTGGAAGGTTAGTTAGGGATAAAGTTATTCATCTCAATAATTTGTCATCCTCAAACCAAACAATCTAAAGTAGTGAATAAAACATTAGGTACTTTAATACGCTCCCTAGTTTAAAAGAATTTGAAGAGTTAGGAGAAATAATTGCTTCATGTTAAATTTACATATAATAGAAGCATTCACTTCACCACTAACTTTCCTTATTTGAAATTGTTATCACTTTAATCCTTTGGCTCATTTGGATTTGATGCCTTTACTTGTTAATAAGAGGTTAAGTTTAGATAGGAAGAGGAAAGTAGATGTGATTCGCAAGTTACATTAGCAAGTTAAGTTGAACATTGAGAAGAAAACAAAACAATATGCTAAACAAGCTAACAAAGTGTGAAAGAAAATTATCTTTAAGCTGGGTGATTAGGTATGACTTCATATAAGGAAAGAAAGATTCATGGTTTAAAGGAAAAGTAAATTGCATCCAAGAAAAGAATATCATTTCCAAGTGTTTAAGAAAGTTAATGATAATGCACATAAATTAGAATTATTCAGTGAGTATAATGTTCATCTTACTTTTATTATCATAAATCTTTCTCCTTTTGTTGTAGGATTTAAAGATTTAAGGATGAAATATTTCAAAGAAAGGGGAAGTGATGTGAATCCAAGTCATGAGGAAGAGCCTTCATTAATCTTGAAGGGTCTAATAACAAGATCTAAGGGTAGGAAGCATAAGGAAGGACTACAAGGCTTGTTAGAGAAGGCTAGGATGTAAGAGGAAAGGAGATTGGAGCAACTTGGAGGAGGATGCGCCTTATGTATTTCAGCTTTGGTTGATTATATATGAATAGTTAACTATCAAGCTTAGAGTTCATCACTGCCTATGATGTGTAAGATTTTATTTATATTATTTTCTCCTATTTCATACTCTTAATGTGTTACATATGCTTGATTTTATAAAGTTAGCCTTGTTATATGATTTAGAGTTAGTTTTACAATGATTTGAACTTATTTATTTAATACTGAATTTTATACTATTTTAAGTTTATAGTTATATCTTAAGGTTCAATAATTAATCTTTGTATCATTGAAAAGCTTTTCTACAATTTTTATATTTTAGTCAAATCCTAGTTTAAGCTTTTGGAAGAGTTTAAGCTTTTGGAAGGTCTTATTTAGCTAAGATGTTAAAGCCTTATTTCTACCCCAATTGAGCCATCTTCAATTTTTAGGCTATATTTGAAGCTCTAGAGGTTAAATTAATATGAAGCTAACACTTAAATTTTCATAAGACTCAGTCCTACAACTTTTATATTTATAGTTTACCAAAACTATCTAGTTTTAGTGGTTTTATATTAGGTGAAAATTAGACCTATGAAATTTTAGTACTATAATTCTTAGAGTTTATTGCTTCATAAAATAGGGTTCTGAGTTTCTAAAAATTAGCAAAGCTCTATTTTTGTAACCTTAACAGGCATATGACTCAAATCCAATAGGGTTTTAGAAATTAGCAAGTTAAATATAAGGTTTTACACCTCCAAGGCCAAGAAGACTTTAAACACTACATAATTTAGCAAGATAGTTTTTCTTTCTTTCTAGTTTCTTGTTCTTCAACCATGGAAGGCTAAACTTTTAGTTTGTTAAAGGATTTTGATGCTCGTCTTTATTGGATTGTAACATCCTCATTTGTAACATTGACTTTTTCTAATTGATTCTCCACTTTCCCTAATTCTTTATGTTAATTGCTTTGAAATTGCATGAGTCAAATGTTTTTTGGTATGATGTGTGTTTAACCTTCTTATTTATGATTTTTTACTATTTTTATGTTGAATTATGGTTAGTTATTCATGATTTTACACATAGGGATAGAGGGTTGAAAGATTAACTTAGAGGTTTTCTGATTTAATCCTGTAGTTTAGCTAAATTTTATTTTCAAATCAATTTTGATCTGACTTCTTTATGAATTATAATGATTAGTTACTTTTGGTAATCTTAATTAATCGAATTCTAGATGGTCATCAAGCATAGGATTCATAAATTATTGCAGAAGTCTTGGATGATTCATCCTTGAAAAATCAATTAGAATGGTAAAATCTATTGTGATTTATGATTAATCCACACCAAAAGCTTTCAAATCCTTAGATTAACTACTTTGCTTTGTTGGCTTTCTTTTTTTTTTACTTTTATGTTTTTTTTATTTTGTTTATTGCATTTAATTTAACTTTATATCAAACCCCCCCAAAATTAGTTCTGTATTTTGTATTGCATTTTGTCAATGTTCTGTGTGCATTCTATTTACATTTTTTATTTTACTTATGTATGCATTCATTCTTTCTATTTTTAGTGTATAAAAAGCTTAAATAATTGTGTAATCATTGCTAGTAAATTATTTGGAAATGATATTTTATGAGATCACTAGGGTACGACCTAGTTTGTTACCCTATATTACATTACTTTTAACAAACCAGTTATAATCAATTTTAGTGTGTTATGACGCATGCATTCAAAATTTAGGTTCCATTGCTAAGGACCCATTTGAATTCATCTTTCTCTATCTTTTACTTGCTATAATTTGTATAATTGTTTAAGCATTCTAGTCTGGTTTTGCATCTGTTAGGGTTTTCATTGTATTTTATTGTATCTTTTACTTTTCTATATTCTCTTACATTTTTTAATTGTTGCATATTCCTTGACTATAATTCATCATCTTTCATCACATATTACTTTATTTTACACTCCATCTAAGGTTTTTGGCTTAAAGAAACAAGCTATATACAATCCTGCCTTTTTACCCCCTAAATAGGTATCAAAGTGACTAGCTCCAATTGAGTTGAAAATATTTATAATGGTAAAGTTGAAAATATTTATAATGGTAAAATTGATTTTTCTCATCAAGAGTCACCAATTACAAATGGTGAGGTGCCTTGTTTTTTGGTCAATTTCCATCATGTTGACTACTTTTAATTTTTTTTAAAGATTTTTTATTACATTTTTAGGTTTTGCATGATCATAGCTTTCATTCTATAGTGGTCTTATAATGTTTAAAAACATTTAAATAAGTTAATTAACTGTGTTTTTAGTGATTTTTCATAGTACATTAGTATTTTGGTATTTTTATGTTTCTATGGTTTTGCCTAATGTAGTTTAGTATAATGTAGTGCATAATTAGGAGAATTATTGGTGAATTGTTAGAGTTTAATTCTAAAATAGATAAGACTTCTCATTTTCTTTATAGTACTAGAAATATAGGTAGTTATAGCATCCTTACCCCCTATTCTAGAGGTTTTGATAATTTTAGTAACATGACAAATAATAGAACCTTAAAGAAATTGACTACTCCTAATGTTACTTACCAACTTTAGGCATCCAACATCCTAAACTTAAGTTTTGAGCTTAAATTTGGTCTAGTACATTTGCTTCCTAAATCTCATTGTCTTGTAGGTGAGGACCTTTATAAGCATTTAAAGGAGTTCTATGTGGTTTACTCTACCATGAAGTCTCATGGCATTTTAAAAAATCACATAAATTAAAGGGCATTCCTTTTTTTACTTTCAAATACAACTAAAGATTGATTATATTATTTGCAACCAAGTTCTATCATTTGCTAGAATGATAATAAGTAACTATTCTTAAAGAAGTTTTTCCCTATATCAAGAGTTGTTGCAATTAAAAAAGAGATATGTGGCATAAGACAAATGAATGATGAGACATTATATGAATATTTGGAGAGATTTAAGAAGTTGTATACAAGCTATCCTCATCACTTGATTTGTGAATAACTCCTTATCCAATATTTCTATTAAGCTTCCTATGAATAAAAGTATGAATGTGTAATATCCCAAATTAATAATTAAAACCATTCTATTTATTTGGCTATTATGTTACATTTGAATTTCTTTTATGAAAAATAATATTTGAATTATATTTATTTTATATGGTTATCATTGATTCAAGATTTGATTAAAATAATAAAGAAGAGAGAGAAACGAAATAATTTATTGTATTTAATATATTATTGTTGAGAATTATGAAAATTTGAAATAGATTTAATTTTAAGAGAGTATCACTAAGTAGAGTCTTGTTCAAATATTTCCTATAAGGATTAATGAAATAAATCATTTGTATTTCGATAAATTATTTTTGAAAGTTGGAGTATTTTTTTTAAAGGGGATATTAAAAATAATAGATTGAAACTTTAAATAAAATTAATTTTATAAAAAATGTGTGAGTATTAAAATTTTATTTATCAAATATAATATTCAAATACTTGTATTTAATTTGAAAGTTATCTAGGAAAAATAAGTATTATAAAGTACACAATTCTAATGGTAAAATTGATTTAAATTAATTAAAAGATTGAGATTTCAAAAAAAAAATGAGCTTATATTACATGAGAAATGTAGGATCATAACTCAGGACTGACATTTATTAATATTTTTTTTTTATTTCCACCCATTTCTCTCAACCGATTTCCCTCTCCTCTCAATGGTACATTCTGCTCTTTTTATTACTTTTCTTTGTCGGGTACAGCTGAGCAGTGTTCTACATGCTTCTGGATTTCTTTCATTTTTAACCCTCCACCGCCTCTCTCCCTATTATATTTTATTGGGCTTGTTCTCTCTTTTTCTTTTTATTTTATTTGGTCCCTCTCTCTCTAACTACTTCTGTTCTTCTTCTCGTCTCTCTCCTCTCTGTTACGGTTCTGTTTTTCTCGCCATGCCGCCAGCATTTAGCGCCATCCAGAAGTCGTGCATTCTAACCCAAGCTCATGTGCTGTTTTTCTTCCAGCTGACAGCTTTCGGCTGCAATAGCTTTACTGTGAGTTAATGTTGTGATGTAGCACGGGAGGCGACTACCAGCTGGGTTACGCGTGGGAACCTCCATCTCTTTCTTCCTCTCTTCCTCTACATTAACCCTCAGTTCGAGAATTGCTACAAGTTCGGTTGAACACAATTGCTGGCACAGAGAATCATGTGCAAGACAACAACAAGCTGAACCAGCGCGGAGAGGGTGGAAACAACAGCAAACCGGCAAGGTGTTTTCCTTTTCCGGTGAACTTGTGTTTTCCGGCGCCGGTTAAGTCTTCCGGCAACCATGGGCTTTTCTATACCAAACTCCTTTTTTTTTATATATATTTTGATGATTAAAATTTTTTCTAAAAAAATCCATCTATCTTTGACACATACGATAATATATATGAAAAAGAAATATAATTTCTATACTGTAAAATGTGAAAATAAAATAATAAGGAAATGAACAAAATATTTGTTTCTTTATTAAGACAAAATTCATAAATGTTTCAAGGAAAACCATTTTTAAACATTGCAGGTTCATATTAGTGTATCCGAAAGATAATATTATCAGGCTATAAAAGCATAGAGTATTGTGATTAAAGTATATACGCAGTATTATGCTCTTATAATTTGAATGACGTCAACTAGCTGAGAACATAGTAATGAGAAATAAAAGTTTTATATTATGAGATGATTGAGTGCTGTAATAAAAAGTTTTTTATGCTATTAACCTTAATATCCTTAAAAGATTTAAAGTTAAACTAAGAAAATTATATATTTAAATATACAAGAAATTGTAATGAGGTGTTGTTTTGTAGATTTTATGTTAAAAAGGTGGTAGTGCTGTATTTTTTTTTAATAAGTTCTGGTTTTATGATTTATGAATATTATATATCAAAATTATCTTTTTTTTAATTGTGAGAATGTAGTCGTAAATTAAAAATTTTAAAAAGTTATAAATTCATCATTAATCAATCAATTTTTGCATATAACCACTCGTTTTCAATCGTTTTCATATGATCTTTCAACAGAAAATAAGAAAATATGGGTTTAATGAAGTTCATCTGATTAAAAACGTATAAATTAAGTTCAAAACTTTGAATAATCATAATTTTGTATTCGGTTGTTCGTTCTAAATGATTTTTTTATTTAATCTAACTTTTCAAGATTTATGTGCTTGACACTTTGTCTACTCTGATTTAGTAAAAAAAAGTCTTTTTCAATGATTTTTCTTAATTTTTTTATTTTTTTGTTATTTTTCTAACTTTGATTTTATTTTTATCAATTCAAATTCATTCGAATCTCATATTAAACTTTTACTTCCCAATTCTTTTAATGTCTAATAGTGCCATAACAATTTTTTTAATAAATAAAATTATTAAAGAATAGATTAAATAGTAATATATTACTGTTTCGTTCTAAAATAATAATACTAACTAAAATTTTGAAATAAATAAATAATAACATGTTACTGTTTGTTATATAGACAATAATAAGCTACTGTTTCATTTCAAAATAGAAACACCAATTAAAAAGTTAAAATAAATAGATAAATCAAGTCTAATTAATAATGAAATTGTCAAATAATAACATGTTACTGTCTGTTCCCTAAACAGTAACATGTTACTATTTCGTTCCAAGTCTAATTAACAACCAAATTATCAAAGAAGAGTATATTACTATTTCATTTCAAAACAGTGATACCAACTAAAAATTTCAAATAAATGGATAATAGCATGTTACTATTTATTTTCTAGACAGTAATATGTTACTATTTGTTCTCTAGACAGTAATATATTATTGTTTCATTCTAAAATAGTAACACTAACTAAAAACTTGAAATAAATGAATAAATCAAGTCTAATTAACAATGAAATCGCCAAATAATAGCATGTTACTGTTTCTTCTCTAGACAGTAACATGTTACTGTTTCGTTCCAAGCCTAATTAACAATTAAACTATTAAAGAAGAGGATATTATTATTTTGTTTCAAAACAGTAACACCAACCAGAAATCTCAAATAAATGGATAAATCAAATCTAATTAATAAAGAAATTGCTAAATAATAGCATGTTAATGTTTATTCTCTATACAATAATATGTTACTATTTTATTCCAAACCTAATTAATAAATAAATTATCAAAGAAAAGAATGTTATTATTTCATTCTAAAACAGTAATATCAACAAAAAATTATAAATAAATGGATAAATCAAGTTTAATTAATAACCAAACTACTAAATAATAACATGTTACTGTTTATTCTCCAAACAGTAACAAACAATAACATTAACTAAAAATTTCAAATAAATAGATAAATCAAGTCTAATTAACAACTAAACTATCAAAAAAGAGGATATTACTGTTTTGTTCCAAAATAGTAACACTAACAAAAAAATTTTAAATAAATGAATAAATCAAATCTAATTAATAACAAAATTATCAAATAATAGTATGTTACTATCTATTTTCTATACAGTAACATGTTACTATTTTGTTCTAAGCTTAATTAATAACTAAATTGTTAAAGAAGAGGATGTTACTGTTTTATTTCAAAACAGTAACACCAACAAAAAATTATAAATAAATAGATAAATTAAGTCTAATTAACAATCAAATTATCAAATAAGAGTATGTTATTGTTTGTTCTCCAAACAATAATATGTTACTGTTTTGTTCCAAAATAATAACATTAATAAAAAATTTTAAATAAATGGATAAATCAAGTCTATTTAACAACTAAACTGTCAAAGAAGAGGATGTTACTATTTTATATCAAAACAGTAACACTAATAGAAAATTCTAAATAAATGGATAAATCAAGTCTAATTAATAATAAAATTATCAAATAATAGTATGTTACTATTTATTCTTTACACAGTAATATGTTACTATTTTATTCCAAACTTAATTAATAATTAAATTGTTAAAGAAGAGGATGTTACTATTTCATTTCAAAACAGTAACATCAACAAAAAATTATAAATAAATGAATAAATTAAATCAAATTAACAACCAAACTACCAAATAACAATACGTTACTATTTGTTCTTCAAACAGTAACATGTTACTATTTCATTTCAAAACAATAACATTAACCAAAAATCTCAAATAAATGGAGAAATTAAGTTTAATTAATAACTAAACTACTAAATAATAGCATATTTTTGTTTGTTCTCTAAATAGTAACATGTTACTATTTCGTTCTAAAATAGTAACATTAATAAAAAATATCAAATAAATAAATAAATAAAGTCTAATTAATAATCAAATTATTAAAGAAGTGGATATTACTGTTTCGTTTCAAAATAGTAACATGAATAAAAAATTTTAAATAAATAAATTAATTAAGTTTAATTAATAACTAAATT
Source organism: Sindora glabra (assembly GCA_020226215.1). Lineage (NCBI taxonomy): Eukaryota > Viridiplantae > Streptophyta > Magnoliopsida > Fabales > Fabaceae > Sindora > Sindora glabra. Next base: position 66,904,302 of record CM035227.1, read on the forward strand.
ATAAAATAATAGCATGTTACTATTTATTCTTCAGACAGTAAGTTCCAAAATAGTAACACTAACAAACAGTAATATGTTACTGTTTCATTTCCAAACAGTAACACCAATTAAAAATCTCAAATAAATGCATAAATTAAGTCTAATAAATATCTAAATTTTCAAATAATAATATGTTATTATGTCTCTAAATTCTTATTTATTTTTATTTTTATCTTAACTAAAAATTTATTTCAATTCTTAAAAAATTAAATTTTTATTAATTTTATTTATAATTAAAATTTTATATTAATTTAATTTTTATAAAGTAAAAAGTTCTGTAATTTTAATTTTTATAAGTTTTTAGCCTTTTATTTTTTTTATTTGTATTAAATTAAAAACTCTCCAATTTTAATGTGTAGCAAAAGAGGTTTCTGTTTTGATTCTTTTAGTCTTCTTAAAATGCATTGTAAATGTATCATTTTTATCTTTTAGGTATCGTGATAAATTTTCATACATAGGTGTACTTAAATGAAAGAAAGTGAGTTTCGAGTACCTTGCTGCAGTAAATTACACCAAAAGATACTGGCCTAATTTTCCTTAAATATATACATTAAGGAAAGATACTAATTTGAGGATACTAGAATATTATATTAAGAAATGTCATAATAGTTTAGAATGATGGAGTAATAGAAGATAAATATTTTAATCTTCAAATTCTACTTTTTATATCTATATGGTTTAGATCTAAAAGTTCTTAAGTAATAGTATATTTGAGTTAATAAGGAACTATAAACATAAGGAGTAAGGAATATAGAATATTGTCATGATTGAAATTTGGATTTGTAATATTAGGAAAGAAAAATAATTAGTTATCTTGTATTCATAATATTGTTATACATGGTGAATTAGGAGGAGCAAAAGGTGAAATTGAAGAGTAAAATATCTTCATAACTGAAAAATAATTCTAAATGAGTATATATCTCATCATTGATTTTATTTTAATATAACATAACTTAATTGTGTTCTTCTTATTGGTAACATAAATTTCATATTCATTCTATGAATTTACTTTCGTGATATAAGAGTAATTAATTGTGATGAATGATAATTAATTAGAGTGTGCAATAAAAATATAATATTTGCATCTAAGCATTGATAGACTGTGCTTGAGTATAATGATATTTGTGTGCGTGATATTGTTCAATGATAAAGTGATGAATTGTATGGGAAGGATATAATTAATTAAGATGTAGGAATTGAACTCTCTTGTGTAAATCATGCCAATAATAGCATTGAAAAGTGCAAATGATGATGGAACTGTTAGGTTCTAGATCAGCATATGCAGCAAAAATTAAAATTTTTTTATCCAAATCCTACCAAGGATCCATGCAAAAGGGCATAAATCAATGTTAGGGTTTTACCTTTTTCTGTGCTCGTGTTCTTTTTGAACAAAACTTTGAGAGACCAAGATGAATCAAGAATTAGACGCCGGCCAAAAGATACAATGTTTCTACGGTATCCATATGGAGTGAATAATAACTTCTCACCCTCCACGAATCTACTAAGATATGTCTCTCTCACTAGGATTAAGATTAGGATTAGTACATTTTTCTTGAGTAATTTTGGATTTAATGACAGCAATGTGTATGTTTAAAGTGCTGTCTTCAAGTTCTTTTTATAGAACTAAGGTATATCACATTCCTAATTCTATTAGGACAATGCTTTTAAAATCCTAATCTTACTTAATAACTATTACTTTATCCTTATTATGGAGAGAGTGATGAGAGATAGGACTTATTCATTAATTATCTAATATTAGATAATAATATTATTTTATAATATAATTATCTAATATTAAAATGGCATATAGTTATTTTATATTAGAAAATAATATTATTTCATAATATAATTTTGTAATATCTAATAATGTAATTATCTAATATTACTTTGATATCAAATAATATCACATAATATACCATATGTATTATGTGAAAATATATTATTATTTTAATAATATATATATATATATATGCACGAAAATAAGCTCAATTAATTAAATTTTAATCCGACTAAAGTCCAATTAATTATTGTCTCATTCTTACTCCTTTTGTGTGACCTTGTAGGTTTTTACTATGTTCATAATAGCCCACTTGCGAATCATAAACAGTGAATGATATCTAGCAATACATCACTGCCACCCAAGTAGTAAAAAATATTTATGACTTTATTCATTTAATGTGTAAATAACACTTTGCAACATAATCCCTTTTGTAATGACATCCAAATCGAACTAAAGGCAAAGAATGTATCATCCTCGTTAATGTTCAATTTATGTTTCTTGATATTAAGTAGACTAACTTAAACAAATGATCAATATCTCATATTGATCCATTTGAGTATGGCCATGCATTTCTTAATCTCACTTAATCAAGGGGTCCAAGGATATCACTCCTACTATGTAATAGGAATAAAATTTCCATCTACATCACTCCCATTCCTCTGAATAATTCATGACACACTCAATTAACGTCGTACAACATATCCTAGTTAAAGGTTATACAGAATGACATCAAAGTGTGTGATTTCTCATGTAAGGAACCGTAGTGACTTCAAGTCCAAGGACTACATGCATTGTGATCACATGAGAATAACTAATGACATATGATAATCTATGTAGTTTTCTCATTACAGGCCAGTCCAGTACATCTATTCACTAATAATTTACTCATGTATTGACTTGATATCATATATCCATGATTCATAATCATCAATCACTATACATGCTAGTCTTGATATATTGTTACTATCATTTTCATAATAATACTTGACTAGGGGCATTTTAGGAATAGTAAAACTATTCCAGGAATAATTATTATTTTAAGTTATAAATTTTACAGATATAAAAAAATAAAAATAAAATATAATAATTGCATTACCTGAAATAAAATAAAATACATTGTGCATTATTATAATTATTTTTATGATTAGCTTCTAGGACACACACCAACAGGAATATTGATCAAATGGTAAATTCTCCACTAATAATTGTAAAGCTTGTAAGATAGATCCAAGAGTCAAATGGAAAATTCCCTGTGAGTAGTTGAGTAAAATTTAAACTTGATTCTAAAATGAGAAAATGGTTACATATATGTTTAATACAATTGAATGTGTAATTTGATGTGATGTTAGAATTTTATTTGTGAATCGATGTCATTGTTTGACATGATTGCAAACACTTGGTGTGTTTGTGACAATTTGTTTATATTTGAGCCCTAATGGCTATTTGTGAATGTGATATCTACTCGGAATGGGTAGTATATAATATTGAGTTCTAACAGATAGTTAAAACTTTTATGTTTATGATGTGAGAAACAAAGTTGAGTCATGTGCAAGTGAATTCCCATTTTAGATCATGGTATCACATATTTTAGAGATTCAAAAATTGGGTTTGTTAGTATATGATTAATCTATAATATATATAATACTAATCACCTGCAAAATAAAGGTAGATAAATGCTTATTAAGTTCACATAACTCATTTTATTTTATTTTTAATGTTTTCATGTTATTGTGAGCATATTTGAGTTCGTTACATCCTTGGAGTAGTAAAGACTGCTTTACTAAAGATTTAATAGTTGGGATCAACTTTACTATAGAGATTTATGATGTATTGGATTGTTTTATATGTGTAAAATTGAAATTGTACTATTCTATGTGTATGAATATAATTCTGTCATATCTGGATAAATATAAGTTTTGTATTTTTGGGTGTGTGGCCCTTGGGAAGTGTCCAAAAATAAAAAGATTTTATTCGATTTTTCATTTTTTTAAAAGAAAATTTAAATGGAAGCTTTTGTAAAATAAAAATACTGAAAATTGTTAAAGTTTGTGGAAACTGGTAATGAGATCTATATTGGTCACAATTAGGATGGGTTGTGTTAGAATGATGTAGCCAATAGTAGAACATTGGTAGACAAATCTCTTATGGAAACTAGAAACTTGAGTGCTAACATGGTAGCAAATTCATAACAATTTAGCACCAAGATGATTACTACCACTAGAAGTGTGAATGAGATGAACTTCTCCTATGCATATCAACAAAGATTGGAGCATAGAATAGATGAATCGACCTATCTAGTAAGGCAAATGATAATAGGATAATAATAGTAATTACAAGCGATTTTGTGGTATATGCTTTTAGTCAACTCATCCCACTAATGTATGTCCAACATTATAAGAAGTTGATAGCCCATATTAAGCCTATGCAACAGTAGTATTCCCTAGAAAACTTCAGTATTAATAGCAGCCCAATCAACACCACCAATAGTAGGCTAACTAGCACCAGCAACATAATTAATACTCTAGTTGGAGAAATAACCAAAACTTCAAATATAATAGCAATTTAGACCAAATTTAATATCCTTTTGCATATTCCACCCAATCTTGCTCTATCATGACTTGATTATCAGGCACCGTGATTGACATAAAGACACCTAACTAGTATTAATACACTAACTAGATCCTCATAAGCCTTTAAGACACTTCTAACTCACTTACTTTCTTAACTTTACTAAGAGTATAAATAAGTATTTATAGAAAATAATACTACTTACACGTACATAAGGAAGTTCAAACCATAATTTACATATACCAAAAAAATATTTATACAAAAGTGTAAATTTTTTAAAATAAAAATTTGTACACAAGTATTATCAGAAAGTAAAACCCTTAACCAAAACTAATCTATTTCCATTCATTATCTTCCTCACGAGCTGATTCCATAGATAAGGAAGAAGGAGGAGTTGGCATGTTGACTGAACTAGAATTATTAGCTATACCTTTTAGTGAATGGATTTGTTAAGAAAGATTAGTTAGGAAAGGATTAGACTCAGAATTAATCTTTTTAGGCTCTACAATGTAATCTACTTAAGGACCTGCTACAAACATTTAAATTTTATAGCAAAATACTATTTAAAAGGTTCCCTAGGGTGAAAGGAGGATTCTTGCATAAGTGTTAATCATTTTCGAGGGATCCATATTCTGTATCTGCAAATTAAATATAATAAAAAGAGTGTGAGTATTGAAATACTTAGTGAGTGGCTACTCTTCTCCTTTTTCTAACAAGTTTTCACCATAAAAGATTAGATATATAATAGCATATGATAATAGATTAAAGCTCTAATGTATTTATTGTAACTCTTATGTACAATATTTATGAATTTTGTTAAAGAGAATGGCTATAGTTAGTGTATAAGTTTCACTTTATTTTTCAGTCTAGCTTTATCCCTATCAGAAAGTGAGGTAAATTTTATCCTTCTTCTCGTTAATTTTTCTATCCCCCTTCCTTTTCTAAGAAAAGTTTTTCCACAAAAGAAAATTGAAGATAAAAACCAAAATTTGGATTCACTTAGAAAAGTAAAATTTAATATACCTTTACTAGATTTGATAAAATAAATTTCAATATATGCTAACTTTTTAAAATACTTATGCATAAATAAGAGAAAATTAAGAGATAATGAGAATGTAAGTGTAGGGGCAAATGTGTTTGTAATTATTCAAAGAAAATTAACAAGAAAATACAAAGGTCTAGACACATTCACCATTCCATATGTTATAAGGAAAATTAGGATTGAGCATCCCATACTAAACCTAAGAGCTTTAATTAACATCATATCTCTTTCTATTTTTAATGCTTTAAATTTAGGACTTTTGAAATGAACAAAGATAGTTGTTCAATTAGCAAATAAACTTAATATTTATCCCTTAAGTGTTCTTGAAGATATGTTAGTGTAATTTGATGGACTCATTTTTTCAATAGATTTTTACATCTTGAAGATGGAAAATGAGACATCCGAGATTCTTTCACTAATCATTCTTTGTAAGCCTTTTCTCAAGATAGCAAACACTATGATTATTGTTTGAAATGGAACATTAATCATGGAGTTTGATAGTATTATAGCTAAGTTTGATATTTCTAAGGTTATACAAGATAATTTTATGTCTTATATTTACACTTTTCAGCTTTCAATACATGATTTTCCTTGTTCTAATTTTTTTGATGTTGTTTTTTACTTTACTATTATTGATATTGCTATTTCTACTTTTGCTATTTCTAATTTTGATTTTACTAATTTTAACTTAGTTTATTCTAATGTACTAGTTGATGATACTCATGATGACATACTTGCTAAGTTTCTTGAGATTTTTTAATTCATAAATTATGTGGATAACCATAAGTGTACTTATTGTGATAGTGATAGTAAGTGTGCCATATGTATGGAGATTTCAACATTTATAGGTGATAAGAATAATGCTGTTTCAAAATATGAAAAAATTGATGATCATAAGGAAATGCAATATGCAAAAGTGTTTCCTACCATTGACTCGGTACCTTTTATTGATCTTCTCAAATTTGAGCTTTGAAAGGAAAAAGAGTGCTTTCATACTAATTATTGTAGTTAGTTTACTGATCATGTTGAATTCATTTTATAGGAGAATTTTGAACATTCAACAAGAGTAAGAATAGCATTTGGAGAAATTATGCTTGATGATCATAATTTATAAAGCACCTATTTGATGGATGAATTAAAGGTTGGCAATTTGGAAGAAATGAAAGTAGTTAATCCTCACATAGATCCTAGATAATTTTTGAGCCATGTCACAAAGGCACTTTTTAGGAGACAATTCAAACCATTTTAGATTTGGTTTCTCTTACCCTTCTCTTTTTTTTTTCACTTATCATTTATCTTTCTTGATGATGTTAATATACTTTACATTAAGGATAATATGAAATTTAAGTGTAGGTATGAGACTTTTAGAATTTATTTTATGCTTTGTATCTTCATTTAACACTTTTTAATGCTTCAATACTTGTGGCATGAAATCTCGCTAATCAAAAGATAAAAATCCTTTGTGACATGATCTTTTTTCACTAATTATTTTTGTTCTTCCCTTTTTCTGAAACATCGCATAATTTTCCTTCTTTTTCAATTTGATTTCTGAGATTTGGAACTATTTAACCCTAAAATTCACATCAAAATCTACATAAATCATTTTATCTTGTCACACTCTTCCTTTCATCTTTTCTATCACTCTTTTTAAAATCATTATATACCATTCTTTCTCTTTTACTTTTTCCATCTGATTTTCAGCTTATTTTTCTTTAAAATACATCCCATTTTATTTTCTATCTCTTCTTCCCCATTATATCTTTGACCATGTTAGTTCTTTGAAAGTTGTTCATTTTCAATCCTCTAGAGTTTGTCATCCAACTTGTTAAATATTATATTTATTTTATTAAAATGCTATTATACAGCCTTAAACATGGACCTAATATCTTTGTTCGCACTACCTCTTAACATCTTTGAAGAAATACTTACAAAAAAGAATTAGATAAAAGAAAGAACTTCACAAAAGCATATTTCTTATTTGATTTAGAGGCATCCACTTTTATGTCTACACTCTAGTTAAGCTTTCACCTTCAAATGAGTTCACATAATCTTGCTTTTTATCTAAAGTAGACTTAACCAATAAGATTCAATAACTGTGATAATCACTATTGTTAATCAATCCAAACAACAAGTTGAACACAATAATTGGAGCAATAAAGGACACTTAGAAGTAAAAAAGATAAACAAACAAGGTCCTTAGAGAAATACCAAATAATTATTCCAAGAAAAAAGCTAGTCAAGACTAAAAAAGCAACACTTCAAAGAAAGGAAACCAACCAGGACTCAAAATTTGAAACTAAATAATTAAGGAAAAAAGATAAACAAGATTAAAAAATAAGCAATAAATAACTCAAAGACCCATGAATTATTTGATTGAAATAGACTTAAAGATCTAAGACTAAATTGATGGGAAAAGAAACAAGCACAAGATATAAAACAAGAACTAAGATTGAATTTAGATAAAGGAGAGAAGCAATGAACAATTGGCTTAAAATGAGAAGCTTAAGGAAGCTTGTTTCTAGAACTTTATGCCTCTAATATACTAATTGAAAAAGCAAGTTATCCCATCTGATTCTTTAAATTCTTAATGCTTGCTCTAGTTTCTTCATTGAATTATTAAATGGTATTTCTATTATCCTACTAAAGCTATTGTATATTATTTTTATTCTTTTATTGAAATTGGATAGCATTAACAGCCAAGGTCTTCATTAGATCTTCTAAAGATGTATTTGGTTTAGGAGTAAGATTAGTTGGAATTCTGTCATATGCAAGAAAGTATTAATCTTAGCTAGAAGTGTTGTTAAGTTTGGGTAATCCCTCTATCCAAGATTGTATGATTAAGAAAGAGGATCACTTTTGTTTTGGACTTGTCCTACAAATCCTCCTATGGCATCGATTAAATGAATGGAATCTTTATCTTGCAAAGTTAGACATATGTTAGTAGGATGTCTAGAATTAGAACAAATACTACATAACTTTGGTTTTTCTACTTAAGAGACAATTATAGCTATTTTCTAGACCAAGGATGTCAAATTTGCTAATTACCTTTCAACACTAGATATGTCAACCTCATTTACCCTTTTAACTTTAGATTTTCTTTTACTACTAAATTGTTGAGAATTGGTAGCCATGTTAGAAATTAAATCCCAAATAGCATCAAGGGTCTTGTCAACTAATGTAATACAACTAATAGTGTCAATCATGTTTTTATCCAAGGATAAAAATCCTTTATAAAAATAATTAATTAACAACTAATCTAGGATTTAATGGTAAGAATAGGTAGCACACAACCTCTAGAATCTTTTCCAATATTCACATAAGCTATCCTTATTAAACTGTCAAATACTACAAATCTCTTTCTTAATATTTATTACTTTAAAGGTAAGGAAGTATTTTTCTAGGAAAAATCCTTTCAAGTTATGCCATGTAGTGATGGAGCAAGATAAGAGGTAATATAGCCAATTCTTGGCTTAGTCAACTAAAAGAAAGGAAAGACTTTAAGTTTGATCTCCTCTTCTAATATGCCTTAAGGCTTCACGCTACTATATATTACATGGAAAATCTTTAAATGCTTGTGAGGATCTTCCCCAACAAGCCCATGAAAAATAGGCAATAATGATAAAAATATTTACTATTTTATTTTTCTCTATTTTATGTCTCTTAGTGGGTTACATGTACTTAATTTCACAGAATTAGTCTTATTTTAAAATTTTAGGTTAATTTTACAATATTCTAAATTAATTTGGTTAATGTAGATTTTGATACTATTTTTATTTTTTAGCTATATCTTGAGCTTTAGATGCTAGATTAATGTAGTATTTATATCATTAGAAAGCTTGGAGAGAAGTAAAAATTTTTATGTTTGGATCCAAGCCTAATTTAGACATTTTAAAGGTCATATATGGTTGAGAAGTTGAAGTCATGTCTTTGTCCTAGCTGAACCTACCTTTGTATTTAGGTCATATCTAGAGTTGTAGAGGTCTGATTAACCCAAAACTAGTGCCTAAATTTTCATAAGACATAGGCCTACAACTTTCATGTTTATGGATTACCTAAATTACCTTATTTTACTAGTCTTAAATTGGTTGGAAATCAAACCTATGCGAATTCACTAATATAATTATTAGAGTTAATTATTTTGTTAAAAATAGCTTTAGGCTTCTAAAAATTAAGAAGCCTTATTATTGTAACCCTAAGATACATACAATCAAGTTTAGTAGGTTTTTAGCTTAATTAGGTCAAATAAATAAGAAGAATTCATTAAACTATTCAAACTCTTACACAAATTCAACAGATAATCTTTACTTTTCTTCTTCTTATTTCTCTTCTGTTTTTTATCAATAGAAGATTAAATTCAAAGTTGATTCAAGGAGTTTGAGGCTCTTCTCTACTGGATTATGAGGTATGAATTGTAATCTTGAATTTCTTTGATTATTTTTCCTCTTTCCCTAATTCTATATGTTGATTTCTTGAAATTATATATGTTGGATGTTGATTTGGTATAATTGATGTTTATCCTTGTGATTTCTAATTTCTTTGTTATTTTGATGTTGAATTGTGATTGGTAAATCATAGCTTTACATATAAGGGTAGAGGGTTGAAAGATTAATTTAGAGGTTTCTAATATAATTTCTCATCTCAACTGAATTCTATCTTTAGGTTAATTTTGATCTAGCATAGGGATTACAATAATTGCTTAATCAGCTAATCTTAATTGATCAAATCCTAATGGTAATCTACCTTAGGATTAACATATTATTATAAGGGTTTTGAGTAATCCAAGGTTGAAGAATTAATTAGAAAAGTTAAATCCTAATTGATCCATGATTAATCCAAAGTAAAGCTTTCAATTTCCTGAATTGGCTATTTTGTTACATTTGTTTTCCTTTTATCTATTTACTTTGTATTTTTACTTTGTTTTATACATTCAATTCAAATTAAATTCACATAACCCCTCCAATTCTGTTACTACATAATCCTACATTCTGTATACATCATTCTACATTCATATAGCATATTGTATTTATTCTGTTTACATATGTTGGATTCTATTTTATATCTATTTTTGCATTCTATTAATAATTCATAGTAAAAGATAATATTAAAGGATCACTAAGGATACAAACCGATTGTTCTACTATATTATATTATTTTCTAGCAAACTAATTTTTAATTAATTTTAATGCATAACGGCATTGCATATTAGGTAGCAATTGTATCAATCTAAATTTCAACTAAAAAGAAGCATCAAGATCATTATATTGAATGCATAAAGGCTAATAAATAACATCAGGGATAGCAAGTTCTTTCAAAGTCTTATTATTGTTATTGCTAGTTGTGTTTTCAAAATCTAATATACAATTTCATCTAAATGTAAGCAAGGTTCTTTCAATTATAAGATCAAAACTTAATATAAGATCATAACAAAACCTATCCATGCATTAAAAAAAAGTAAAACTAAGCAAAAACAAAAATCATAAAAATTTAGTAAAATACTAAAAATACTAGAAAAATAAAGAAATTTTCAAAAAAAATAATAAATAGTGTTTTTTGGCTAAATAATGCAACAACGACTAGTAACTACTATGTATCTAGTGAGTTTCATAGTGGCTATTACAAACGCCTTCCATACAAAGATTAAAAAGGAGTTATATGGATACTTGCTTGATAGTTATTATTATAGGTGAACTTTATCAAAAAGATAAGTAGTGATTCTAATTTCCTCCAAAGTCTAATACATATGCTCATAACATGCTTTCCAAGGTATGAGTAGACCTTTTTGATTGTTTATATATTTAAGTATGAAAAATGGTGCCAAGGTCCACTCATGTACGCAAGGCTTCTAGAAAAGCCTTCCAAATGTTAGAACCTATGGTCCTTGGTTGGATATGATGGATAAAAGCACCTCATGAAGTCTTATAATTTCATTAATGTAGGTTTGTACATATTGTGCAAAACCACAAGTAGCCTTCATTAGGAAAAAAAGTACATTGACTTAGTTAATCTATTTATAATCACCCAAATAGAATCAAATCCTTTGGTAGTACAATGTAATCCCATTATAAAGATCATTGTAATCCTTTCTTACTTCCACTTTTAGTGTAAACTTGTAAGTTTATTGTGATTAACTTTCACTTATTGGTAAACCAAACAATGAGATACAAAGTTAGTTATATCTCTTTTCATGCCATCCCACAATATAACTGCTTCAAGTCTTAGTACATCTTAGTTGATCTAATATAAATGATATAGGCTAAATGATGGGCTTCCTTTAACATAAGTTTCTATAACTTTGCCACCTTATGTATGCATAATTGAGTTCCATACCAAAAAACTCCATTATAATCAAAATGAAATTACTGACTTTTCCATTTCTAACTTCTTCTATGATCTTTCATAATTATGGATTTTTAACTTAAGCAACCCTGATGCATTCCATTATAAAAGAATAGAGTTAGATATGTGCCAATAACAACCTAAGATCTTTAACTTTAAGGTTTACTCAACCCCTCTCTAGCTTATGAATTTCATTAATCAAGGGTCTCTTCATTTTGGCTATATAAGTTAAAGCATTTGTGACCACATTAACCTTTCCTAAATGGTACAAGATTATGCAATCATAGTCTTTAAGCAACTTTATCCATCTTCTTTTTCTAAAATTTAGGTTTCTTTGCTCAAATATTTACTTATATAAATCTCACAAGTCTAGCTATAAACGTAATGTCTTCAAATTGTAAGTGCAAACATGATTGCTTCCTTTTTCAAATTGTGGGTGGGCTAATTCTATTCATGTTTTGTAACTCCCTTACTTATCAACGCCTTATTCCTTATTTACTAGATGATTATACGTACTCATTCGCCATCTACCTCAAGCTAATACGGAATATCTCAAAATTCTGTACTTTATACACATAAGCAAAAGTCATATAATTTTACAAAAAGAGTTCAATTTACAAAATATACATCCATCATATACGATATCACCAACTATACAATTAATCACAACTTCTAACATCATTGCCCTTTATCATGAGAGCCTTTAGAAGCATCACCTGGAATGGTTAGTCACAAAACAGAAAACATAAGAAACAAAGTTTCCCAGTAGCTAGCTATTGCCATAAAAACATTTCAAGCCATTCCAGATCCTTAAGCAAGTAAAACATACATTTCAAAAACAATTAATCATTTCTCATCTCTTTATCATCTCATTCCGTACCATTGTAAGAAACATACACTGTACACAACAATCATCAAGCCCATTCAAGGACTTGTCTCAATCAATATTTAGATGGCCATCACAGATAATCGTACCTAGGCCTTATATACAACATCACGCTGTCTTCCCGGGGTTCCCGAGCCAAAAGGCCTAACACAGTATCACACTGTCTTCCCGAGGTCCCTGGCCATAGGTACCACACACAACAAATGCACTATTATCCCCGAGGATCCTGAGCCATAGGCCAAACACAGTATTCTACTGTCTTCCCGGGTTGTGCCACAACACAGCTATTTCATACACATTCCATACAATGGCAAAGTATACCGCAAATCATGTAAATAGAAAACAGAGCTTAAGGATAAAACTAGCTACCTTTCACAAGCTTCCAATGTGATGTTCCCTTTGCTCTCACCAAAAACTCCTTTACACTTCCTCTTGCCTTTGCAAGTTGTCACTCTTTAGTCTATACAAATACACATCATAATTTCTTATTAGAACGTCATCACTTTCCCTAAACCTCATGTATTCTTTACTTTCCCCACTTAATTAAATGCATACTTAGATGCTCTACATCTTGTTTCCAAGCCTTGAAATGACACATAAGAACATTAGAAAAGGATCCAAAGGCAAAACCATGCAAAACATGAAGAAACCAAGCCAAAAAGTTCACTTGACAAAGAACACGGGGGTCCCATACCCCGTGTTCAGGGCCGTGTTTCTCACTGGATGGCTTCGAGCTTCACTGGATTATTCACAGAGAAGTACACGGGGGTAAACACGGGTCGTGTTTTACCCCGTGTACCTTACTGCCCTTCAGTCCTGAATTAAACACGGGGAGTGTTGCACCCCGTGTAGCACGCTGATCAACTTCGACGAGGAACACGGGGTACAACACGGGCCGTGTTCTACCCCGTGTACCTTGCTGATCCTCCGAAAACACATTAAACACTAAAACTCCTTCCTTCCTTCTTTCCCATTTCATGGTTTTGGCTTCTCAAAATGAAAAATACACAAACACTTTCATAGCTTCAAAGTTTCATCTTCCATGGGCTTCATCAATTCATAGAAACCAATTTAACTTCATCAATTTAGCCAAGTTCTAAACATATCATGCCATACTACACATGCACCATTATACCTCTAAAACCCAGGTGTGTAATCATGGTTTCTTGTTGTTTTTACACCAAACCAAAGCCATAAATTAACACTACAACATCTAAAACACCATCAAACATGTTCAAATCATCCTAAACTCCATGTTCAATCACCCTTGGCTACATCAACCTCAAGATTTCAAGAAACTAAGAAGAGTACATCAAAGAGCTCTTAGAGGAGATCATTTTTATCTCTTGGTGCAACTTGAGAATCCTCACTTGGATCTCCCCAAACTTGATCAAACTTGGGCTTTTCTTCAATCTAGGGACATCAATAGATAGAGCTTGATGAGAGGAGCAATTTTCCCTTCTACACCTTAGCTTGAATCTTGGTATTTTTGGGTGAAAAACTCAAAAGAAACTTTCTCTCTCTCTCCTGCACGTTTTGAGCTTGCTCTCATGGAGATTTCCTCAGCTTTTTGGAGAAATGGAGAAGAGGGTAGGGTTTTCATGAAGCTTCTAGGGGTATTCTTGCCATTTTTGACAATTCCAAGGGTAAATTAGTCCTTTTTCACCAAAAGTAAGGCTATTCTTGTCATTTCTTCAAATAAGGACACTTGTCCATAAGTCTATTGGCCACACTTGTCATGTGTCTATTGGCCACACTAATTAAAATCACATATTGCACCCCAAAGTCTTAGTTATTCATATTAGATCCTAATTCCTTAGTTATTTCACTTTAACCACACCTGATTCTGCACTTTTGCAATTTAGTCCATAGGGTCTCTGTCTGTTTAAAATTCCTTACACTGTCAGACTTAGATAACTCCCCTTTTTAGGGTTCTCTAACCTCCTCTGATCATTTATACTGCTTATGAAATTAAATTCTTTTCCCTACTATCCTTTTTCCTTCAAAAATTTCGTTTACCCTTACACTTAATCCCTTTCAACTTAAGATTCACCCACCAAGCTAACTCAAACGTGCTCTTCGTTTCTACGACCTTAGAATTAGAGATTCAAATAATAGAATTGAAAATTCGGGATATTACATGTTTCTTAAGTTGTCTAGAAACACAAGTAATGACTCTACCATGTTGTGTCAAAAACATGCCCAAGTCTAACTTTTGAAGTATCAAAATATATGGTGTATTTATAGGGTCCCATTGGCAAAGTTAGCAACAAAGTAATAGTCAAACAAGTCTTAAGCTTTTGAAAGCTCTCTTCACAAGTTTCCAACCATTAGAACTTCACATTCTTTTCTGTCGATTTTGTTAAAAGGGTTGTTACCTTGAGAAATCCTTGACAAAGCAATAGTAATAACCCCCTACCAAAAAAATTACAAATCTCGATCATGGAAGTTAGCTTTGACCAATGTTATGCTACTTTAACCCTTTTTAGATTCACCTATATAACATCCTTGGATTCACCTAAACTCACAATTGAAAACTTTGCATATAATTATTGATCCTTTAAGGTTTGTAAAATAATCCTTAAGTGTTGTTAATGCCTCATCTTTCTCTTAGAATAAACAAAGATGTCATCTATAAGCATTATAACAAATCGAACAAGGAAAGGCTTGAAAACTCTATTCATTAACTTTATAAATGCCATTAAAGCATTTATTAAACTAAAGGACATCATTTAAAATTCATAATGTCCAATAATGTCCACAATAAGTTTGGAAGGTAGACTTAGGAGTATCTCCTTTTTATAATTCTCAATTGATGGTGCATTGATCGAAGATCTATCTTGGAAAAACATTTTCCACCTTGAAATTAATTGAATAAATCATCTATATAGGGTAAAGGGTATTTGTTCCTTATGGTTACCTTATTTAATTGTTTGTAATCGATACATAGCTAAAAAAAATCATCTTTCTTCTTGATAAAAAGTATGGAAGCACCTTAAGAATAGGTACTTAGATGGATATAATCCTTGTCTAATAAATCTTTAAGTTGATCTTTTAATTTCTTTTCAATTTTATAGGTGCCATGCAGTATAAAGGATTAGATATAGGTTATGTGCCTAGATCAAAGTTAATGTAAGACTAAATCTTTTTTTTAGAGGTAAATTAGGCAACTCATTTAAAAAAACATCACTAAACTCTTTCACAATTGAAACTCTATTAAGACTCACCCTTTATGAATTAATATCTCTAACTATTGCTAAGAATCCTTGACAACCTATTCTTAACTATTTCCTTGCATATAGTGTGGAAATAAGATTATATAGTGCTAAACTCCAATCACTTTGAACTAAAAAAGATGGTTCTTTAGAAGAGTCAAACTTAATTACTTTTAAGTGCTAGTTAAATGTGGCATAATAGGCAGATAACCAATCCATGCCTAATACCACATCAAAATCTATTATATCTAGCATAATCAAGTAGACTAATGTCTTCTTAGTGCCTATTACTACTTCTCAAGGCCTATGCATAGATTTAACCAGTATAGGCTCCTTAACAGGTGTAACATTAGAGAAATATTGGTTTAATAATATTGGACCTTTACCAAACTGAGATGCAAATAAAAAAGATATATAGGAATATATGGATCTAGGATTAAACTTCACATAATCATCATGAGAACAATTTGGAATAATATTTTTACAACTACATTAATGCATGATCATCTAAAAGTGTCAAAGTGAAAACACAAGCTTAGCCTTTACCTTACTATCCCAAAGTTCTATCTCCTAATCCTCTACCCCTATTACCTCTAATAACTTGAGTTAGAAATTATTTCACAAGTTAAGCCATTATAGGTGTTAGTAGCAAAATTACATACATTGATCCTTGGCTAGAATCTTTATTTAATTAAAGGCAATCTTTTTTCAAATGACTAACTTGGCCACAGTGGAAGTAAACTCTTATCCTTAATAGGCATTACCCAGAATGATGTCTTCCATAAGTTTGACATGGAGCTCTTATTTTGTTTGATTATCCAATGCCTTGTTGACTTATTTGACCTTGTCCCCTTTATTCATATCCTAACCTTTGTGTGCTAACCAATGATTATTTTATGCCTCTTGAGCTTAATTGTAAAACTATTTGTTATGCTTGAGGTTTTGTGACGTGATCCTGCAAGTGCACGGGTTTAGTCGAGTTATTGTATAAAAGATATCGTCTCCACAGGGATTGAGTGTTGAATACTAACTGAATTTCAAGGTTAATTATCTAGGCAGACCAATTGATATTGTGAATTAAGGGTAAAATGCAAAACAAAGCTTAGTTATCAAAAAGGAAACAAATGAAACTAGTATGGATTAGGTAAAGATTTAATTCAAATGAGATGGAAGTATACTCAGCCTTAGGGTTTCCTTGTGCATTTCATTATGGAATGAAGATAATCCTCTGACTCGATTTACTGTTAATTTAGATTGCTGGATTATAAAAAATAAGCTATACCTCATTGCAAGGCTACTAGCTACTAACCAATAGATAAAGTGCCCAAAATTTCTCTAGTAATCACTCATCTAGGTTGCATTAACATTTCTTGAGAATCCAATTTTAGACATTTCATCCTATGCAAAAGAATCTAATTAGCTTAATTCCTAAGTCTAATGGAGATTCTCAATGATTATGCAAGGTCTGATTAATTAATTGGTCATTCCAACCTAGAATCAACTAATCCTTTACATAAATCCAATATTCCGGAAGTATTGAATTGTTGAAATACAAAACAACATAATCAAATCATAAATTAACAGTAAATCTAGCTAGATTATATAAAAATCAAATCCATAAATCCATGAACAAGTTTACCCCAGCTGAGCACTAGGGTTTAGTGTGAGTTCATTACACAACCAGTAGAAAACCAGAAAATAGAGATGGAAATCAAACTAGTTATGAAACTCTACAAATTCCTTGCTTGAATCTTTAATCCTTTGCTTGAATCCAAGGCTAACAGTCGCCCTTAGTGTCTTTGGGTCTCTCCTAGGGTTTCTACTGATAGCTCCTCTTTTTAATTTTCAGCTCTCTTCTTTTCTTGTGATTCTTCGCATAAAACTTATATGGGAAATGTACACGGGGTATGACACGGCCTGTGTTGTACCCTGTGTTTCTCTGCGAAGGTTGGGCAGCATGATACACGGGGTATAACACTCCCCATGTTTACTTACAAAGGGTCAGGCAGTATGGTACACAGGGTATGACACGTCCCATGTTGTACCCCGTGTTTCTCTGCGAGCAGCTCAGTGAGGCTTTGAAGCACCCAAAAAAAATACACGGCATTCCACACGGGGTTCCCATACCCCGTGTTCTTTATCAGATGAGCAAATTTGCTTCAATTCTCCACAATTTGCATAGTTTTGGCTCCGAATCCCTTTCTAATGCTCAAATGAGTCACTTCAAAACCTAAGAACAAAATATCAAGCATTTAAGTACCCATTTTTAATTAATTTGCATAAGATACTAAGTAAATAAGTGATGAAACACATAAAATTTAAGTGCAAATGTGCATTTATCATTTTGGCCCTTTACTTCCATTACTTGGTCCATTATAGATATCTTTGGTCTTTACCTTTTTTAGCTTTTCTTGCACTACATGTCCTTCCTTTTCTCTTATCTCAAGCATCCTTACAAAATCTATTATAACTAAATAAGATGGGAAAGTCTTCATTTGTGGTGTTATTACTTGGTATAAGGGTCTTACTAACCTTTTAATGAACCTTTCATTCCTCATCCTCTCATTAGGAAGTAATTATGGTGCATAATATGCGAGTTATATGAAACAAATGTCATACTTTATTATAGTCATAATAAGAAGTTGCTTTAATGTCTCAAAGCCTTTAACCTTCGCTAGTCTTACACTTTTTAGGAAAAAAATTACCATAAAAAAATCACTAAACTCTTACCAAGTTGTATTTAATGATCCTTGAGGTCTTCCTCTCATCCCATCAAACCATAGTTTGGCCACATCATGTAGCCTAAATTCTATTAATTGAACTAATCTCTATAAGGAATAACTATGTGCTATACAAATCTTACTAATATCATTAATAAATTGTTGTGGATCTTCAAAAGTGTTAGATCCTATAAACATAAAAGGTTGCAACTTAACAAACTCAAAATATAATGCTTTAACACTTTGACCACTAGGTGGTAGTTATTATCTAGTATGAGTTTCATCACCCTAAACGCCTTTATTAATATAAACCTTGCCTTCCTACCTACCTTGTTCATGTGCAAAATTGTTTATATTATATTCTCCTATTTTAGACCACTTAGTGTGTTACATATACTTAATTTTATGGAATTGGCCTTATTATGTGATTAGGTGATGGTTTTCCAATAATATAATTTTTTTTTACTAATGATGGGTTTTTACATTATTTCATATTTTTTTTATTATAACTTAGGTTCTAGATGTCAAAATTGGGTAATATTTACATCATTGGAAATCTAAAAGGAATCTTTAAAACTTTCATGTTTTGGTCAAAACACAATTTAAACATTTGAAAGGTAAAAAATAGTCATAAAATTAATGCTCTATTTTTATCTAAGCTAAACTAGTCTTGGATTTTAGTTCATAGTCAGAGCTATAGAGGTCCAATTGAGGTAAAATTAGTGCCTAAAATTTTCTGAGATTTAACCAACAAATTTCAAATTTAAGGTGTAATAAAAATACATTGTTTTAATGGTTAAACATAGGTAAGAAGTTGATCTATGAAAATTATTACAGTAAAACAATGTTAGTAGTTTAATTTATAAATTAGGCTATAGGCTTTTAAAATTAGCAAGGCTCCATTCTTTATAACTTTAGAAGGCATATTCAATTAACCCATTAGGTTTTGTAGCAAAAGAAATTAGAACTATTATTTTTAATTTTTTAATGAAAGTTTCATTAATATTACAATGATGAATTTAAAACTTATTATTACATATTTTTATAATAAAAATTGTTATAATTTATCTCATAAATTATACTGTTTATACAAAAATAATGATTTTAGTATTTTTAGAATATATATCTTCTTTGTTAATACAATTTTTAAGAATAATGTGATCTGATAAAAATAAATTTTTTTTATAATGTTTTATACCTTGAATGATCTATTTTTGTTTAAGTAATATTTTAAAAATTGGATGAAATAACAAATTGAAAAAATTATTGCATATGCATATACTATATATGTGAATATGTTAATCCTATTAATTTTTAATTTTAGTATGTGAAGAATTTAAATTCACTAAATAATTATATAATATAATTTTTAATATATTATAATATTTATTTTGTTGATATATATTAATTTTATTATATAAATGTAATTAATGAAAAGTTAAATAGTTATTTATTATTTATGAAAAACTATTATATTCTAATAGATATTAAATTTGATACACATGTAAAAAAAAATGGTTAAAAGCTTAATAATTGAGCTCTTTCTTATATATCTTAAGGTTCGAGGTTTACCTTCTATCTCTATTATTTTAAGAAAAATAATAAAAGTACATAACTATATAATTTTTTAGTAGTTCTATCTTTTTATATACATTTTATGAATCGGTTAATTGAAAATATTATGTTATATAACTTTTTTATTTTGATTAGTTGGGGTTAATCAATTAATTAAATAAGCTATTTATTAAATTTCTATAACAATTATTTGACTTAATCAATTAATTAAAGGCCTTTAACTTAAGCAATGAATTAGTTATTTGCTAAACACTCATAATATATAAATATTTATATTTTTTATTATTTACCATATTGTAGTATATTGTACTTATTATAAATAATCTATTTTTTTATATATATAGTAACCTAAGGTGATATATTTGACTATGATTTTATTCATAAAATTAATTTACAGCATAAGTAATACTTTACTATAAATAATTTTTTTTATTTATATGATAGAATAAGTAATACTTGATCACAAGAAATGTATACTTGTAACTTAATTTATGGTATAAATGATACTTTGCCACAAGAAATGTGTTCTCATAACTTAGTTTATGGTGCAAGTGATATTTTGCCACGAATAAAATTTTTTTAGCACAAGTGACACTTTGCCACTTAGATTATGTTCTCGTAAGTAATACTTTACTTACGAGAACATAATTGATTATGATTTTATTCATAAAATTAATTTGCAGCATAAGTAATACTTTACTATAAATAATTTTTTTTATTTATATGATAGAATAAGTAATACTTGATCACAAGAAATGTATACTTGTAACTTAATTTATGGTATAAATGATACTTTGCCACAAGAAATGTATTCTCATAGCTTAGTTTATGGTGCAAGTGATATTTTGCCACGAGTAAAATTTTTTTAGCACAAGTGACACTTTGCCACTTAGATTATGTTCTCATAGCTTAATTTATGGCATAAGTGATATTTTGCCTTAGTAAAGTTTTCTTATGGCATAAATTTTTTAGTTTTTTGTACATTTATTTGAATGTTTTTCCCATAGCAAGAGGTAAAATTTCTATAATTTTTGAATTTTTGTGGCATAATTAATGGCACAAGTATTAATTTGTCCTATTCTAGTAGCCTTATTTTGTTACTATATGAATAGTAATCTGAGGCCAAAAACTTGTAAAATGAATGATGTTTCATGCTTACTAATGTATTAGAAATATAAGAGAAAATTTTGGTAAATTATAGAATTCTTTTAGAGCTTCTAGGACTCTAATCAATAATATGAACCCTTAGTTTCCAACAAGTGGAATGTTGATAAAACTTGTAGAAGAATGTTGTGAACAATAATAAAAACTTAGGAAGTCATTCTCATGGCTAAGAGATGTCATCCTTGATAGGAAGGAAGAACCAATCTTGATAAAAGATGAGAATGAATATGAGAGGATGGCAAATTACATAAAACATTCATGGCATGGTTGGTATTTAGCTATACCTATTGGAATAAATTTAATGATTGATATTTTAACATCTCATTACTATTTATTGTGAAATGTGAGGAGAAGATATAACATCCTTCACAAAGAAGGAGAGGTGTGGTTAGTAGTGGAAGGAAAAGATTGGTGGCTTTACACCTAAAGTGGTAAGGGATAAGGATAGACTAAATATATAAGGTGATACTTATATACCTACCATTGTCATTTTCTATAATAATATATACTGATGGTATACATAAGAAATTTTTTTCATAAGATAGTAAATAATAATTACACATAAATAAAAGGCTAAATTTTTATAATGAAAACCCTTCCAAATAAGGTGATGAATAGTTATTTATTGAGTATATTTTATACTCATTCTTTTGTTGACTTTAATTTGTAGGTACTGATCATATATCTAATGGTGCAAATTAATACCTATATAGGAACTTTCTAGTCTCCTTATGGCACCCACGAGATATTATTTCAATATAAAATACAGTCTACACCTATAAATTTAATAGTAGACTACAAAGTAATACTTAGATTGATAGACTTAGAGTCTAATCCTATTATAATATATCCTTTTTGTCAGGCACTTCCACTTAAAAGCTTCACTAGTAATGAATTTTTATCTTCCTCCATAGAAATAGATCCAAAAGAATGGAACCTTGATGGATCCAATTGAAAGTTAGTATCATTTGATGTGTTATGTAAATTATGTTTCTATATGAATAATCTTTGGATGTATATATGTATATGTGAGTGTGTGTGTGTGTGTGTATTAAACTTCAAAAGTTTTAATGTATATAGTTTTGTATTCGGAGTCTTGATATTAGCATCCTTTGATAATATTAATTCAATAAAGATATAAATTTTTTGTAAAGGCTTATAAAGATATCTATTTAATACGTTAATATGATATCTTTATGCTAATTATGATAGCCGTAAGATGGGTCGTGACAACTTATCCTAGACAACTCTTATAGAATTCTTGTAATTTGATTAATTACCCTAGGAATACCCTAATACACTCTTAATGTTCCTTAATTAATCCAAGCTCAGCATCTAGATTAATTTCTTATTATTTAAGCTTAGCACCCAAACAACAACATTAAGATTTAAGAAATGACTATAATTTAATAACAATCCAACTCAATATTGAATTATTAATTTAGGTTCTATTAATCTTAGGTGGTGATTAATTTAACATGGCATTAAACAACTAGCACCTAATTGCTATTTATACAAAAATTGACTACAACCCAACATCATAGCCAATTATTTCAAGTAAATCACAATCATATAATTAATTAAAGGGCCACAATTTGTAAGTCATCTGAAGCAATCATAAATTTGAAATAGAAAAGAATTAAAGGATAATCAAATCAAAAGTAAAAGTAGAAGATAAAGTCTCAAAGCTAAATCAAATTAGAAACAAAAATCTTTTGAACTGATAAAAGAAAGCTAGCCACCTATGGAGAAATACAAAGAAAACTAGAAGAAGAAGAATTGTCGTCTAGAATGAGTTAATTGCCTTTAAGGACACAAAACCCTTATATTATGTAAAATTATGTAGAATTTAATAATGATTAGATTATCATATTAAAAAATTTTAAGTAAATTATATTTAAGGGAGTGATATATATATAAAATAGTCTAAATTTTTATTCTTTATCCCTTAATAATTCCAGTTGTATTAATTTCATTTCCTACAAATATTTCGAATTAATTTCTTTCCTTCTAAATAATAATTTAATTAACTTGGTCCATTCATTTATAATTTAATTGATAAGCTAATGATTTGATAAATGAAAAGATAAAAATTAAATATAAATAGCATATAAGAGATGAAAATTAATAAAAAAAATTTATGAAGATTCAAATGATTAAACTTATATTTTTGAATAACAAAAATATGTATTATAAATAAAAAATTAAAATTAAATAATTTATAATAATTTAAATTTAAATTTATAACTAAAATTCAAATATACATAATAGTTCAAAGTTATGATTTGTATAGATATTTATTTCATATAATTCAATCTTTATTGAAAGAATTTTAGAAAATAATAAAAAATTGCTTGAAAGTTATAAAATTTTACTTTTATTTTGTAATAATTAAATTAATAATAATTAATAAAAAATATTACTAAAAGGATAAAGTTAATTAATTAATTAATTATGATAGATAAAATTAATGCAAGATATTTCTAAAGGATAAATTTGATATAAGCAAAATTAGTAATGAAACAAATAAAAATTTAATCTATAAAAAATTATTTTAAAAATAAAATCATAAAGCATTTTAGTATTAGTATATTTTTATTATATGTATTTATATAATATTTTATTATATAATTAGTGTCATATGAGTGTAGTTTTATTTTTAAAGTCAATTGGTTAATTAAAACCTTATATAAAATATATTATATTATAATACTAAAAAAGTAAACTAGCGTAATGACAAGGCTTATTATTCTTTAGCTTGGAGATTCGAGCTTAATTTCTTGTAAATACAATTTGTAATTTCTAAATGGAAAGAGTTTCAACAATTCACCATAGCTTGATATGGGTAAAAAACATTAACAGGTTTCAGCAAATATGCAAATAAAATAATAAGATAATACCTAATTGAATTAGCTAGATAATCGATTTAATTTAGATATATAAAAATTATTTTAGCTAGTTATATTAATTCTTATAATAATTTTATTTTATTTTATTTCATAATTTTATTTATGACAATATAAGTTACTAGTTATAGATGTACCTTTCTTGCTACATTTATACTCGTAGTTAGAAGAATCTATCAATCACAAGTGAACCCATGGCCAAAAAAAGTTATTTATGCCATAAGACATTTTTTTTCCATGGCAATTTCCTTGTCATACTTACTTGTATTATAAGACCATTCAATCGGTATTTTTGTGGCTAAATAACACAGTCACAAAAATTTTAATCTTATACTATGATTTTGATTGTGGCACAAGTGTTGATTTATTGTAGTAACTTTCAATTCAAGCCCCTTTTCATCATTCAAATGAAAAACCAATTGCTTTCAAACTTTGCCAAGAAATTCAATATGTTAAGTAAAGAATAATTCAATTTTTGTACAATAAGTTTCGTGGCTTTGCCAATCTACAAAAGGCATAAACTTAGAATTGCCAAGTTTGGACAACACTAAAGCTATAAAAAATTAACTATCATTTGAGCAACCAAATAAACTCCATTTACTACCAAATTTTGATACAAGCTTAGCATCCTAAATAATTTTTCTTTCAACTATTTGATGCTTTAAATAATTCCAAACCTGAGAACCAATAGAGCAAGGTTTTGGAATTGGTAGATTCGAGTATTTCATCTATAACTTGATTTTTCATATATCTAAAATTTTTTCAAAAATTCTCAATTTATTCTATAATTATCCTAACACTAATAATGGCCTAAAATGCCAAATTTTGAAATTTTATAAATTTCTAACCCTTATGTACATTGGTGACTAAAATCCTTGTTCATCATCACTTGGAAGAGTTATTTTCATTCCAATTGAATTTATTATCCTCACTTTTCCTGAGAAAAATTTATGAATCCTTTTTTTATCATTCTCAACATTAATGTATTAAGAACATGCCATCTTATTATCATTTGAAGGCTTCAAAGATAGAACCATTCACTAATTTATGACAATGTTACCTATGGAAGCATAATTCAACAATATCATCATTTTTATGAGATAATCCTAAAAATATGACAGAGTTTCCACTCACCTTTTTATAATGGATGAAGACTTTTCTTCTCCTTTAATTCATCTCTTATCTTTACAATTTTAGTTGGCCAAAGGAAGTAAAATTTTGCTTCAAAATGGCTAGCCCACATGTATATACATATAAACCTTAAACCCTAATTAAAAAATCTTTAATTTTTTAATTATTATTTATTAGTTTTTGAAAAAAAAAATCTTGAGCAAGTGTCTAGTTGTGTTGGCATCCTAATGACTCTAGATAATTAGAAAATTATTACCTTAAAATTAATCAAAATAGGCTACTTAAAAAGGGCAAATATAATTTATTGCAAATTAGCCTCGATTTTCCTCTTCTTTCATTTTTGCCCTTAAGCTTTAGGCCTTCATTTATGAATTTATATATGTATTTTGGGCATATAAAAATTAATTTAAGTCATTTCAAAATTTTCTAAATTAATCCATTTAGTTTTTAGCTTAATTTTTCATTTTTTACTTTGCTCAATTTTGGAATTCTAATAAATTCCTATATGATTTCTCTTAAATCTATTATTGAATTTTTAATTAAATTTTAATCTATTTTGATGCCTAATAAAATTTTAGTTAGTCTCAAATCCAAATTATCTTTATTTTTTTAAAAAAATTTCACCTAATTTTCCTATCAAATTTTCTAATCCAAGTTAAAGCATGTGATACAAAGTTATGGTTAAAATAAGTGAATTTCATAAAATCAAAAAATTTTTTGGGATCATTGAATTTTGTTTGTTCTATCTATATAAAAATTATATTAAAAATATCTTTTTTTGCACGCTAGTAGAACATTATATCCCTAAAACATGAGGGAAAAAGTTTAATATTTAATTAATATTCATTAGCATGCTGGTTCTTTCTTCTTCTCAATTTTTTTCCAACATAGCTTTAATTGTATGTCCCCTTCATTTGCTATGAAACTTATCCACCCTATATCTATAATTCCTATACCTTTTTTAACCTTTTGTAACCTTATTTTCCTTTTTCAAATTCTTTTTTCTTTTACAAAGCTAGCATTTCAACCCTACAATTCAAGATTTTGGTTATCCTAGCTTAGTAAAAGAATTCTTTCTCATTCATATTAAATTATTTTATTGAAAATATTCATTTACTCATTTAAATAAAAATAATATAATTCTTAATATTTTAAATACTTCATAAGAATCTCTCGGAGAATTTTATGAGTGGAAATTTTCCTTTTTCCATCTTGGTTTCTATCTAAAAAATGTGTGTTGTATATATATATATATATTACTACTTTTTTCAAAAATGATGTTGTAAAAAAATTATACATACATATACAATCTTTAAAAAAAGAATAATTTTAAATATATATATGTGCTAGAGGGTGGCATGAGCCACACCTCTATACTTATATTTGTTTTCATATCATGTGAAAACTAATGATAGACAAGTGGTTCACAATTGAGAGACATCCCTATCACTTTTTTAATGTAAAATAATATATATATATATATATATATATATATATATATATATATATATATATATATATATTGAATGAAATTTAATGAATATAATAATTAGGAAAAAGATGATAAAAAATAAATAGTAGGAAAAAAAGATTACTACTTTTGGCACATTAGGCTTAATTAGAACATATTATTTTATTTTTATTTACATAAGAAGAATAACTATTTAATTTTAGAGAAGAACTTTTTCTCTAAAAAGTTAATTTTAGACCCACTTAAATTATTATAAATAAAGAGAATGTGTAAAGAAAACTCATGGGAGTAACTAGACCCATAAGTACCACTTGTGTTTTCATGCATTACTTTAACTTCTTGGAAGTCATATGGTCCTACAAGAGAAAAGATAATGCTCAATACTCATTTTTATATTCATATATGGATATTATTACTCCAATTAAGATAGTTTGGATATAATGTTAAATAAAATTATAACTAGTCTTGAATTTATTATTGTTGATATGAAATTAAAAATTTTAGCCTATATGATTTTCAATTTTACAAGGGACTATTTATGATGGTTGTGGCAGAGACGGTATTTTGACCTTACCATGAAATTGGAAGCTTGAGAAGCTATTTTCACCATAACTACCTAAAGAGGCATGTATTATCTTAAAATATGAATGACATAAGTTATAACCCATTACCCTTTTAATACCAATGACACAGATAAGCTGACCAAAAGGGATAAGAATGTTAATGAGTAGGAAGTATAAACTTGCATACCTCTTTCCATTTATTATGAAATAGACAAATACATGTGTGTGTGTGTGTGTGTGTGTTTTTTTTTTTTTTTTCAAATGATAAGATGTGCGAGTAAGAATTCTATTATTCTTAAAATATATTTTTGTATATATCTTTTTTTTTTGCTAAAACTAATAAGAATAAGGGTTAAATAATCATTCATTATGTATTTATACTTAGTATTTATTAGTTTATATTTTTTAGATACATCACCAGCTTGTTGGATGCTCTTATTGTTACTGATTGCTAATACAAACCACCTTTCGCTTAGTATGGTGATGTATGATGACTAAAGGCTTATAATCAAGCCCAATACTTTATCAATTTGGGTTATAATAGGCCATAAGGCCATACTATGCATTTTATTCATGATATTGCATATTTCATTTCTGTCATATTTGGAGTATTAATCCTACATGATTTTTCATACTAATTATTTCACAAAAGATTATATTTTTAAATTTTAAAATTGTTCTATTTTTATGAATAATAAAGATATGTTTTTTTATATATACCTAGGGAAGTGAGGAAAGAATTTTATGTAAAAGCATTAGAGTTTCAAATCTTCCTTAATTTATTATTATGAAATCCTTCCTTGAAGATTGTAAATTTTCTCGATAGTATCTTTCAAAAGAAAGTTTTTATGGAGTCATTTTGAACATGACTCACTTCTTTAAAATAAAAATCTAATTTCATTAAATTTCCTATTTTTTACTAACCTAATCCTATTTTATTGTATCTATCTTATAGTAAGATTAACTTTTAGAAAAGTCCATCATCTTTCTTCCTCTTAAGTTTTATCATAAATTTATTTTATCAAAACTATTCGTTCTGACAATTTTAAAAATCAATAGTATCTTCTTCCGAATAATCCAAGCTCACTGAAGTAATAACTTCATGGTACTAGTTTTCTTTCATTTAAAAAAATAATGTTCTATCATCTATTCTTACTAACAAACTCTTCAAGGAAAGATTTCTCACTTCTAAATCTATAAATATTTCTAGTGTCAAATCAATCCTCATCAAAAGAATAAAATCTCACGAGTTTTCTATAAAGAAATACCCTTATGAAGTTTTCATCCACTACAATGACTTATGGATAACATTTTTAGAAAGTGCAACTGCCTATATATGGTTTTCAACTATGTTTCTAAAATTTCAATGATATGCCTTCTATTTGATCACTTATAAAATATTAAAGCTCAAAGTATTATAAAAATTTTTACTGGTCATAAGTCATCCAAAAGTCCTTTACTCTATAAAAATGACAAGAGTTTTTAAAAAGGAAAAGTGAAAGGCTAATAAGGATGTCTATAGGACATCTTCATGCTAGTCACAATGGATTAGAAAATAGGTCATGATAGAGTTAGCATTAAAGTATGGTCTAGGAAATTTGGAAAAGGTTCAACAGAAGCAAAAAGGGAATTAGTAAGAACTAGCATTCAATAATAAAGACAATGGGAGCATCAAAGTTAGTAGATATCTTTTATTTATAATAAGAAATTTTGTTTTCTAACTTAAGTTACTGTCTAATGTATGTATAGCTAGAGGAAAAAGGCACACTAAGGCACATCTTGAAGTATCTAAACATAAAGGATCTATAATATCATATATATGAAATAAAAATAAGAATAAAGATGATGAATATGAGTAACCAAAAACACAAATTTAGGTTACTACCTTGTAACAAAACCTAGAAAGAATAGTTGAAATGGAAGCTCAAAATCAGGGAAATCTAAGCCTGAATAGGGAAAATGAGAGATAACTATCACTTTCTCTTGTACCCTCAAGAGATAGGCTTTAAATTATCCATAAATTCTTAAAACTGAAACCTATAAGGTATGATAGCACTGATGTTATAGGTGATCTATTCCAATTTCTTGACCAAATAGAAAAAATCTATAAAATGTTGGAATGTAGTGACACTAAGGTTGTGGAATTGGTTAGTTATTAGCTTGATGATGTTGCATATTATTAGTATGCTTAATACATATAACCTAGAGTTATAGCTATTGTTCCAATTACCTGGGAACAATTTCAAGCTTAATTAGTGGATTAATTTCTACCCTTAAGTATTAGAAAAGCTAAAGGTTAAGAGTTTAAACAATTAACTTAGAGAACAATGATAATCCTATAATATGATACTTAATATACATGACTTTCACATTATGTTAGATACTAGTACCAATTGAAAAAGTAAAAGTGGAAAGATCCATTAATGGATTAAGTTAATGTTTTTAATAATACTACATACTAGCAAGCTTTAAACTAAGCCATACAATTTAAAAGGAAAAGTGAGAAAGAGAAGTAAGCTTTGGTTAAAAATGAATGCAATTTTGAAAAAAGAAATAGTAGGAAAATGGGAAAAGTTTCCATTATACTAGTGAAAAAAGTAATTAAACAACCTAGCAAATAGAGTTTTCAAGTGTAAAAGTCTTTCTATAATACTATCTTAAACTATAGATCAAATTCTATGATGAAAGCTTTTAATGGAGCTTATTTAGCATGAAATCAACCAAATAGACCACCCTATTGCAATTAGTTCAAATTCACTGATCTTAGACCCTGCAAATGAACATGGAGTTTGTTTCAGATATGGACAATTAAGCTATAAAGCTTTAGACTATACAACTACCTAATACTGGAACAATGTAGTAGCACCAAGCATGCAAACTACTAAAAGCATAGTTTTTGTTAGGTCATCAATAACACTTGGCCAAGGGCAAGGAGGAATGGAAAGAAAGATATAGTAGGATCTCAAGCTCAAGTTTATGCCATAACACATTAAAAGGCTCAAGCTTTAAATGTGATAGTGATAGGTACCTTATGAGTTGAAAATTTTCTAACAAGCGTGTTGTTTGATCTTAGTGTTACCAACTTATTTTTATTTAGAAATTTAACTACTAAAATTTTAAAACCTAAAGAAGTAGAAAAAGTACTTATACTTGTTACTCCTATAGGAAATGCTATGATGAATACTTAAGGAGATAGTAAATGTGAGATTTGAATTGATAACTACCCAATGATAGCAAATTTTGAAGTTTTAGACATGATAGATTATAATGTTATTTTATGAATGAACTAGCTATCCAAATATCATGCACATATTGATTACAATAATAAGACAATAACCTACCAACTAAAGGGAGAAGCAACATGAGTTTTTCAAAGTGATAGGAAAATAAAAGTGTCTATTTTTGTATCTTATATAAAAGTTAGGAAACTTATAAGAAAAGGTTATGTAGTGTGGGTAGCAAAAATAAATGACGTATGTATTGATTATCGACAATTGAGTAAGGTCATTATCAAGAATCAATATCCATTACCATGGATAGATGACCTATTCAACCAACTGCAAAGAGTATAATACTTCTTAAAGATTAATTTACAATTTAGATATTATCAATTGAAGATTCGAAAGGAAAATATTCTAAAGATGACATTTTGTACTTGTTATGAGCATTGCAAATTTTTAGTGATGTCCTCCAAGTCAACAAATGTGCTAATAACATTGATAGACATGATGAACTAAATTTTCAAGCCTTTCTTAGATCATCATCATGTTCATTGATAGCATCCTAGTGTACTTTAAAAGTGAAAAGGAGCATGCGCAACATTTATGGATTATGTTATGGACATTACGAAAGCTTCAATTTTACGCGAAATTCTTGAAATACAAATTTTGGATGACAAGTGTTCATTTCTTGGGACTTATAGTATCCTAAGAAGAAATCTAAGTAAACCCTTAAAAAGTGGAAGTAGTAGCTAAATGGCTAAGATCATTCATAATGACAAAAATATGTAGTTTCATTGGACTAATAGACAGTTTATGACAGACTTCCCGAAGATCACATCATCATTAACTAAGTTGATATGTAAAAGAGTTAAGTTCATATGAGGTGACGAATATGAAAAGAGCTTTCAAAAGTTAAAGGAGTATCTAACATCTACACTAGTGCTAGCTTTGGCTAATGAAACATAAGGATATACAACTTACTACAATGTGTTAAGAATTAGAGTAGGATATGTATTGATGCAACAAGAAAAAGTGATAGCCTACCCCTCAAGATGATTGAAAAAGCATGAAGTGAATTATGTGATGCACGAATTGGAGATGGCAACAATGATATTTAATTTAAAGGTTAGGAGGTATTACCTCTATAGAGTAACATGTGAAATTTACATTAATCACAAAAGCCTAAAGTACATTTTCAATCAAAAGGATCTAAATCTATGTTAATGGAGATGGATGGAATTGATAAAGGATTATGACTATATATTTTTTACCATTCACAAAAAGCAAATGTAGTAGTAGATACCTTAAGTTAAAAAGCCCCAATGAAGTGAGGAAGTGCATAAAGGGAAGATGCAAGTAAAGTAATAATAGAGCAAATCAAATAAGAATAGCTAAAGGACTTCAAGTATAATCAATTAAAGAGAAAAGCAATTATGGAAGAAGAAACCCACCTAAGTGTAGACGATAAAGGGATGATGAGAAATAGGAAGTGATTATAGGTATCTCACATAGTAAGGAGGGAAATTTTGAGGAGAGCTCATAAGTTGTCGTACATGATGCATCCTAGAGCAATTAATATGTACTAGGATTAGAAGAACATATATAGATGGGAAGGAATGAAGAAAAATGTGATTAAGTATGTGGTTAAATTTTTTACTTTTTAATAAGTCAAGAAGGAACATCAATGACTAACTAGACTTCATCAAAACATGTACAATCCAAAGTGGAAATGGGAAAGCATTACCATGGATTTCAATATTAGATTACCAAAAACTAGTAAAGGTCACGATTCTATATGGGTTATTATGGATTGCCTTACAAAGATGATACATTTCTTACCAGTTAAGATGACGTATTTGGCATCACAATATGCTCAACTTTTCTTAGGCAAAATTGTACCTCTGCATTGCATGTTAAGCATGATAATTTCAAATCACAAGATGCAATTCACATCTTAATTTTAGATGTCATTTCAAGAAGCGATAGGTATATATCTTCATTTTAGTATGCCGTTTCATCCACAAACGAATGGACAATCTAAAAGGACTATTCAAATGTTGGAATATATGCTTAGGGCATGCACAATAGAGTTTTAGGAAGGTTAGGACAAGTACCTACCTCTAATAGAATTTACACATAACAATAACTATCAAACAAGTATATAAATGGCTCCTTTTGAGGCACTGTATGGAATAAACTCTAGGTCACTAATAGGATAGTTTAAGCCTAGTGAAGCAAAGATAATTGTTCCTAATTTAATATTAGAGGAAGATTATGTGTAGTATAGCATATGTAGAAATCTTATGCAAATATGTGTTAATAAGAGTTGGAATTTCAAGAAAAAAAGCACATGTTTTTGAAAGTTTCACTAATGAAAGGAGTGATACACTTGAGAAAGAAAGAAAAGTAAGTACTACAATATGTCAGACCACTTTTAATAATAAAAAGAATTAGAAAGGTGGCATATCAATTGGAATTATTAGACAATATGAAAGCAATACATCCTATTTTTCATGTATTCATGCTATGAAAGTATGTTTCTAATGAATCACATATATTAAGAGAAGAATTAATATAGTTGGATCAAAAGTTATCTTAAAGTAACCAATAAAAATAATAAATAGACAAGCTAGAAAATAAAAATCCAAGCAAGTATCTATAGTAAAAGTGATTTAAGAAAAACATGGAGAGCAAGAAGTAATGCTGGAATTAGAAACAACAATGAAAGAGAAATATCCTAAGTTATTTAGTAAGACTTGAGTTTAACTCTATAGGTTAAACACAGGCCATTGACAATTTTGTGCATTTCTATCTCTTGAACTAAAAATTCAAGGACAATTTTTTTTAAGGTAGAAGAATTTGTAACATCCACTAAGAAACTCATTTAATTAGAATTACCTAAGGTAATTAGAAGCATAATTAATAGGAAGTGAGTAGAAGAAAAATAAGTTAGAAAAGTTTTAAAAAATAACCTAATTAAAAGCTTGTAAAAAAAAGTAAGGCCTAATTAAGCCCAGTAGAAAGTTTTATGGGATTTTTAAGAAAAAAAGGTAAGATTATATATAAATACTAAAAAAATAAAATAATAAAATAATCTCAAAACTCATGAAAAAACATGAACATGGGGGGAGTAGTTTTGCCATTAAGGAAAATTTACTATAATAAGAATAGTTAAAAGAGGTGCTTGGCAATTATGATTTATATTATATTTAAGATTCTTTGATTTTTCTAAAATTACAAAAGCATTGAAATTTTTAACAAAAATATGTTTTGCAAAGTAGAATTCAAAAGCAAAATCCTAATACTAAAATCATAATTTTCTGGCTTCATCTCATATATAGTGTTTAAGAATGTGATACAAAGTTATGGGTAAAATGAGTGAATTTCACAAAAATAAAAATAGTTCTAGGATTATTGAATTTTTCTTGTTCTATCTATATAAAAATTTTATATGAAAAATTTTATTTTTATTTGCACAACAATACATTATTGTATCCTTAAAACATGGGAAAAAAGAATTTAATATTCAATTGTTGTTCACTAACCTGTTAATCCTCTCTTTTTCTTATTTTTTTTCCAACAAAGCTTTAATTGCATGTTCCCTTCATTTGCTTATAAAACTTGCCCACCCACTTCCACAATTTCCACACCCTTTTCAACCTCCTATAACCTTATTCTCTATTCTTATATCCTTTTTTCTTTTACAAAGCTAGCATTTTCAATCCCATAATGTAAACTTCTGATTATCTTAACTCCGTAAAAAATTATTTTGTTGAAAATATGCATTTACTAATTTAGATAAAAATAGTATAATTCTTGATATTTTAGGTACTTCTCAATGATCTCTCTAAAAAATTTGTAAGCAAAAACTTTCCTTTTTTTGCTTTTGTCGGATAAATGTGTATATCAAATATATATTAATACTTTTTTAAAAATGATGATGCAATAATAACTATATATATACATATCTATATATATATATATATATAATCTTTAAAAAGAGAATATTTTTACAATTATATATATAGGTTGGAAGGTAGCATAAGCCACACTTCTGGACTAATATTAGTTTTCATATCATGTGAAAACTAATGATAAGTTAGGTGGTTTACGGTTATAAGCCATCCTATCACTTTTTTATATATATATATATATATATATATATATATATATATATATATGAATGAAATTTAATAAATATAATAATTAGAAAAATTTTTAAAAATAAATAATAGGAAAAAAAGCTTCCTACTTTAGGTACATGAAGCTCAATTAGAAAATATTTTATATTTTTTTACACAAGAAGAGTAAATATTTAATTTTAGAGAATACTTTTCTTCTAAAAAGTTAACCTTAAACCCATTTAAATTATTATAAGCAAAAAGAATGTGTAGGGAAAACTTAGAAGAGTAACTAGATCCGTGAGTACCACATATGCTTTCTTATGTTACTATCACAACCTAACCCGATTGTGACTAATAGGGATCTCGATTTCTAATTTCCACAAGCCTTAACATTATGCACTCTAAATTTATTTACGGAGATCTCTATATTTCTAGGGGGACTCAAAATTCACTTAAATTTTGCAAAAAAATAGATAGATTTTCACCTATTTTTAGACATTCCCCGAAGGTTACACGTCCTAAATCATGAAACTTGTAAATTTTCCTAGATACAACAGTGACAAATACATGTAATACTACATAATCATGACAAATATACAAATACATGATTCAACACATTAGATGTTGCATCAACATAAATCTCAATTTCTAATTTTGATTCTAGTCTAATTGTCAAATCCTTTAACAAGACTGTTATGATTCTCTATAGATGTTGCAAGACTTGAAGGCACTTTTCTTAACCTAGGAATATTGAAAATAAACAAAGTTACAAGAACTCAGTGAGTATATATATCAATCACTACTAATTCTTGATTCAATTATATTAAGTAATCACATGCTGACTAAGTATTTAATAAGAAGAATAAATGCAATTCAAACTTCCTGGGTTTTCTAAAACGTACAAACCTAAGTCTCAAATTACGTTTTCACTTACATCCAACTTAGGTTGTATACTTCACCTCATAAATCATAGTAATCTCAATTACTCTTCAGTATATAACATCATTATCATATCATACACTACCCATTCCAGATAGGCATCACAATCACAAATAACCATTAAGGCTTAAACACAATCAGATTAATACCACCACATCAAGTTCTTACAGTTATATCAAGCATTAAAATGTAGTCATGAACAAGGTTCCAATATCAAATAATCAGTCATAATAAACGTACATAAAATCGTCTTTTGCTTTTTGAGTCGATCTTATATCCTTCTTAACTATTTGCTGGAAATTTTTTATTCGGCTTTCACCTCATGACCCAATCACAATTCACAGTTCCTAATGCTATTATTGACATAATTCATAAATAATATGCACAAGAAAGCTTAGCTTTCATATCTCAATTATATGTAATAGACCTTTCATGCAAGATAAGTAATTCATCATCACGAGTAAAACAAAGTACATGACATCATATACATATAGCAACACCACCATGTCCTCTGGTATGGTCACATCATGCATTTACATCCAATACAAATCATGTTGCACTTTCTAACATGCACATAACCATATAAGTGCAATTACAATACAACTATATTGTTCATCATTGTAACCTCCTCACAATTAATCAACAGATGACAATGACAACACTATGTCCTTTAAAGATGGCAAATCCACATCTATTTAAATAAAGAATCATTACCTTCTTATAGTAATCCATTTCAAGTCATCAATGCATGGTTGCAAGGATAACTTAATGAAAATACATGTTATTTATGAAAAGTATTATAAACATGTTATACAAACAAGGTAATATTAGAGTATTTATCTAGGGAAGATATATATACTGACCTAGGGTGCTTCTACTTTATTGGGAGTTCTAGAGTACTCATACACATCTTTTCATCTTTTATTCCTATTTCACAATTAACAAGAATAAATTATAATTATATGAGTATTATGTACTTCCTTCCTAAGCATCATGATTCTATATTCAAATCATAATATAATAATTTCTAAGTTTATGAACTTTTTTTGTTTTCTAATATTAGCCTTTAAAGGTCAAAACACTTTCTATTATAGAGATCTTTCCAAACCAAACATAGATCAAACCTAAATGTTAGAACTTTGTACTTTAATCATGTTCTAATAATGTTATGCTAATGCTTCATAAATATGCTAATTGTAGCATTTTAGTATCATATAACATAAATTTTATAGAAGGATCACCATATATTCTAAGTGAGTATTTATAGGTTTTCTAAAATATACAACTACAATTGAAAATATTTTCACATATCATTCTAAACCAATTCTATGCATGTTAATTAGACACTTTATGGCATAAAAATCATATTTTCTAAGCAATTATTACCTATCTCAAATATGCATAAAAGTATATTTCTTGATTCATATATAAATCTATCAAGATAATAGAATAAATTATTCTATTTATATTTTAATCATTCTATTTTAACATTTCATAACATAAAAATCATATTTTTATTTCATATGGATCATCATCTATATCACACACAAATGGATTCATCTTTAGATCAATCCCAAAATAGCAAACATTAAAGAAGTTTGTTGTAATAAACATTTTCTCATAGCTCAAGGGGTCTATTGATAGCTCATTAGTGTCGGATTTTGACCTAATTACCAGCAAGGATGTATTCTCGAGCTAATTTGTCGGTGGGGAAAAAATGTAACACCATCCCACAGTTCTGCTGCTCTCATTCACATTGCCAAGCTATGGCCACCATATGCTAGTTCATAAAAGAACATGGTGGCAATGATGGCTAAAAATGGCAATTTTCACTAGAAACTAAAGAAGTCGACCTGATTATGCATGCATTTCATCAACCCACCAACTACTGTCAATCGAAGATAACAAAAAAAGAAAAAAGTAGCATGGTGGTGCTTCGATGAGAAATAAATGCTAACTACCGGAGGGAAGCCAATAGAGAAAGGAAGAAAAGAAGAGAAAATGGTTAGAAAGAGAGAGAGTTGGTAGGGGAGAGAGGAAAGAGAGGGAGTCTAATGAAAAAGAAAAAGAGAGGAGAGAGAAAATGCAAAAAATAAGCTATAGGTGATGATTCTATGCATTATAGTATTTTAAGCTCACTTTTGTCATTTAATCTTGTCATTACGTTTTGCTTACCAATCCTAGATAATTAAATCTTAGCCACCTTTTTAGTTTACTAAAGCCTATTTTCATAAAAACTGATTTTATTTACAATCTCAACTCAATCATTTTCAATCATCCATCAATATATTTACATGTATATATTTATAATAGCTTGATAAATTTTAAATTTTATAAAATAATTATTTCTAACTTTCATAATTTTCAAAAATAATTTATTAAATACAAATAAATTATTTCATAAATTCTTACACCCATGTCCATTAAAATTATTTTTAACTTTGTAGCCTTGTACAAATTATTTGAATCAATAATGGCTACATATAAAAATAAATATATTTTGAATATTATCATCGATATCATTTTAATATTCTTGAACATTTAAAAGGGAAAAAAATTTTAAAATTAAATAAATTAAATTTTCATAATTATTAAAATTTATAAAACTTTAAATTCTAACTCGAGGTATTACAATTACTTTGACTTCTTAGAAGTCATGTGATCCTATAAGGGAAAAGATGATGCTTAATACTCATCTCTAGATTTATTATATGGATAATGTTATTACAACTAAGATAGTTTGGATATGATGTTGAGTAGTATTGTGATTGTCTTGAATTTATTATTGTCGATATGAAATTGAAAATTTAAGCTCATATGATTTTAAGTTTTACTTGGGATTATTTAAATGATGGCTACAGTAGAAATGGTTTTTTCACTCTATTATGAAGTAAAGGCTTAAGATGGCCTATCTAATAAATTAAAATAATGTCGAAAGCTTGAAAAGCTACCTTCACTATAAAAAGATAAAATAATATCAAAAGCTTGAGAGACTATCTTCACTATAAAAAGGATAAACTAAATAGTGTCAAAAGCATGAGAAATTTTTTTCCTTATAATTGCACAAAGAGGCATATATTATCTTAAAATATGAACAGGGAAAGTTATAGTCCAATACTATTTTTATACTAATGAATGGGATAAGCTTAACTTGAAAGGATAAAGATGATGGGAGTAATAAGGTGAAAACTTACATACCTCTTGCCATTTATTATGAAATAGACATGTGTGTGTATGCGTTTATCAAATGTTAATATGTGCTAGTAAGAATTCTATTATTCTTAATATAAATTTATGTATATATGTTTTTTTGGTTAAAAACCAACAGAATAAGGGTTAAGTAATTATACTTAATACTTGTTAGTTTATATTTTTCAAATACATTGCTAACTTGATGGATGGTTTTGTTATTACTGATTACTGGTAAAGACTACTTTTCACTTAGTATGGTTATATATAATTACTAACTAAGGGCTTGCAATCAAGCCCATTATTTATGAACTTGGGTTGTAATAGGCCATAAGGCCATATATGCACTTTATTCCTGATATTGCATATTTCATTTCTATCATATTTGGAGCATTAATCTTACATGATTTTTTCCTACTGATTATTTCACACAATATTATATATTTTGTGAAGCATTGTTTTTAATTGGTTGGTTTGAGTTTTGTGAAGCTAAACTCTTAGGACCTAAATTTGTTCAAGATAGTATAGAAAAGACTTTCATGTTTAGAGAAAGATTGTTAACAACCTAAGGTAAAAAAAAAGCATATGTTGATTATTGATAACAAGATTTGAAATTTGTAATTGATAATCACCCATTCCATAGAGTTTCACCTATAAAAGGTATAATGGGATTTGGATTGAAAGAGAAGCTTAGTTCAAGATACATAGGTCCTTTTGAGATTCTTAAGTGAGTTAGCATAATTGCTTACTAGTTAGCACTCCTGCTAGAGCTTGCTAAAGTGCATCCCATGTTTCATGTACCCATAGTTAAATAAGTACTTGCCTGACCCTTCACACATGTTATAGTCACAAGATATCTAGTTAGACAAAGATTTATCCTATAAAAAGCAAGTTAAGAAATTTTGCTCTAAAGAGATAGCTTAAATAAAAGTGATATGGCAAAAATATACCTCCTCACTTATTTAGTGACTAAGGTTATTAGCTTGTTTTAGGAAATTCAAGGATGAATTTTCTTAAAGGGAAGAATGTAATACCCTTATCATTAATAGGTAGCTTAATTATGTACATGAAAAGTTAAGATTAGTATAAACTTGGGATTATCTTGAAATAACCTTAAATTATTTCCATTCCATAGCCTAATTTAAAAAAATAAATTTGACATGTCTTATGCTTCTATCTAGCTTGTTTTGGTGATGAAATAGGTTGTCCAGAATTTTTCAAAAAATTTTCTAAGTTTAGGGAACTTATAAAAGGAGCTATATAAAATATATATTATATGAAAAAAAGTCTTGAATTTAGTTGATTTGATACTACTTAATCTAATTATGATTTTTAATGAATTTTTGAAAATCTTAAAGTGGCTTTTTGATGAGGTGGAATTTGGCAAAACTACTAAAATTTATAATTTTGAACTAGAATGCAAATTTTAGATTTTAATTCTTTGGAGTTTTCATTTTATTGATATTATATTTGAATTCATATGGAGGTATTTCCTTATTTACATTTATGTTTTAAGTTGATGGTGAAAAAATTAAAATATAAATTAAAGACAAACAAGCACATTTAATATGAATGTAAATAAGTGAGCATTACATTACCCAGTTAGTCAAATAGCCCCTCTTTCCCTTTTTATTTCATCAAAACCCCAAACAAAGCCTATCTCCCTTATTTGTTCTAGAATCATTGAAGACACAAAATAGAAGCATACGCAACCCTATTTTCTTTAAGCTTTCTCTTCCTCATTTTCCTCTCATAACCCCCCATACCTAGAAACATCAATTTTTTTGCCTTTTTTTTCTATTTCTTCCATTTCTTTGTTAATTTTTTCTTAAACACTAAAAATTTTAGGATCTTGTTAGGTTGAGCTCTTAAGAATGGCTTGGAAGCAAAATCACACCTAACCCATTTTGAAATCTTCAATCCTTTGTTCTAGAATGGTAATCCCAAGGTTCATTCTCTTAATTAGAAGTTAGATTAGCCTAGTTTAGCTAATGTGTAACAAAGATTAGATTTTAATCATGTTAAAGCTTAGGGATTAAATTGAGTGGTTTTTGATATTGAAATAACTATTAAGAAATTAGAGTTTGCATATGTTAATCAATGGTTTGGTTGTCATTTAGTGCTTGTAGAAAGTTAAAAGGAAATCCCTACTCTCTTCAAATTATTCATGAAAGGTTATGAAATCAAATTCAAGAGAATTGACCATTGTTAAGTAGATAATGTGTATTTCAACATGTTTTCAAGGTTGTCAACTACTTCGATGCTTTAAAATCATTATTTTCATTACTTGTATTGATTTACCATCTTTTCCTATATTTTTAATTTCTTTAGGGCCTAGGTACTTATGGGACAAGCACTTTGAAAACTTTACATGAGCTATGGTTATGAGAAATGATGCTAGATTAATGATATGATTATTTAAATGATATATATGTGTGTGTATGTTATTGTATTTAATATGAAATGTTTATGGAACATGTTTATTTGAAAATATTGAAAGGCTATATTTTACAAATGATGTAATATGGTTGGAATTAGGAATATGGTATGAATTATATGTTTGGAAATGAAAATGATGATGTCAAGGTAGAAAATTTTAATATGGATGGTTCATGGATGGAAACCTATATGGTTTGTAAATAGCTAGAACTTATATGAACTCAAAAGTATGTTTTAACCATAGCTATGTTAATTATTTGCTAAAAGGATTTTTTTTCTTTCAATAATTATTTTCTATAAATGCAATGTCCATTATTTTATAAACTTGTTTCTAAGAGAAAACTGATTGGAAATTGCCTTAGTGCACCTTGAATAGTTAATATCACTTTAAGGGCAGGTTATGATACACTTAGAGGTGAGGATTGTTGATATCACTTTAGGAACAAACTATGATATGCCCAGAAGTAAGGATGGTTGATATCACCCTAGGGATGAGATATGATATCCCTAAAGTTGAAGATAAATGATCTCACATTAGGGATAGGTTATGAAATGCTTAGATGTGAAAGGTTATTATGTCACACTAGGGATAGGCTATGATAGCTCAAATGCAATGAAATGGTTAATTACCCTATAAGTTGTATGCTTAATAAACTAGGAACATCTTACTTAATATTTATTTCTATATGATTTTTAATTGTTATAATTTCATTCTTCATTTATGATTAAAGTTTCCTATTAATTTGTATTGTTGTATATTAGATAACCAATAATTGCTTTTATATTGTTTACTTGAAAATTCATATATTTCTATTTTGTTATACATTTGATGATCTTGATGTCATGACCCAATTCTAATTATGACTGGCGTAGGATCTCGATACCATTTTCCATAGCCTTAACACTATTCAATCTTATCTATCCAATAGAAGTCTTCCTATTTTTGTAGAAACTCAAATTATACTTTAAATTTTTGTAAAAAAATGAATAAAATTTGTCCTATTTTTGGACACTTCCTTAGGGCCACACACCTTAAAATATAAAACCTGTATATATTTTCAGATATGACAAATACGACAATATAATATACATACATAATACCATATAATACTATACAATTTCAAACTTATACATAGATAAACAATTCAATGCATCTAATGTTGAATCAATAGCACATTTATCTCAAATTCTAATCCTAATCCAATTGTCAAAAACCTTTAATAAGGAAGTTTTGATTCTCTATAGATGCAAAAAGGTTTAAACATGCTTATTTTAATTTGAAAACATTAAAGATAATATAGAGTGAGTTATAAGAACTGTGTAAGCATATATCTATCACTATCTTATAAGAAATCAATTATATATATAATAATTGTAACCTAATCATGCACTAAATTAGAAAATATTAGCAAATCCATTTCCTGGATCTTTGAAACCTACGAAACCAAGCCTCAGATTGAGCATTCACCTGCACACAACTTAAATTCTATATTTCATATCACAAGTCGTAGTAATCTTGACTATTCACTAGTAACTGGTATCATTCTCATATCACACATCACCCATTCTAGGTAGTCATCACATTCACAAACAATCATTAGGTCTCAAATGAATCATCACAATCATCTCATGTTCTTGCAATCATATCAAATAGTAATAATCAACCACATATAAATTCCAATATCACATTACATCACACATCTATTTATAGTAAACATACATGCTTTCATATTTTGACCCCTAGGTCAAAATTATATCCTACATAAACTATTTGTCGATAATTCCTCATCCAGCTTTCACATCATCACCCTTATTGCATTTCTCATTTAAAATGCCACTCAAGCATAATTCACAATGTAATCAACACATTAGAGTTCAGCTCTATTATGTCACAAGATTCAATGCAATTTCAACACAAGGTAACTATTTTAGGCTCACGGGGCAATGTCAAAAACACATTAGCACATATCTATAATAATATGGCCAAGCCTACTTGAATGGCTAAAATATTCATCTTTATTCAATTATAATTTATAGTATGTTTCCCATTATATAGGTAGCAATATCAACTTAACCTTAACTAATCAACAATCAATAATAGTCCCACCATGTTCTCTAGCATTGCCATTCAATGTCCGCTCAATTCATATGCATTCATAATTGATTGTTTCATCAAATATAGGTGCAAATGGTACTAAATTACATTTGTGCTTTGGCTTTATCATAAGACTTCATAAATATAAACAATCATCATCTTTTTGCAATAAGTAACATTTACGGAGAGATTGTAAATTATACTATTCATCAATTAAAATGATAAGTAAATCTCAACGGTTAGATATATATTCACCTAAAATTGCCTAACAAATTTGAAGATTCCTAACCTTTTTGCTTTCACCTTCTGTCTCTTCCTATTTGTTAATTTACAATAATAAATTATAATTATGTACAATTATTAATTTTCTTTCCATATATAACAAACTCACATTTCAATCATAATATAATAGCATTCTGCATTACTTGCTTCTTATATTTTCTAATATTAACTAATAATCAAAATATACCATTAATCCTCTTAGATTCTATCTTTCTTTATTTTCAAACTTATCATCAAATTATCAAAGATTTTTATAAATAATAGGCCTTTTAAATCAAAGTATAAAATGACTAAAATATTAGGATTATAACTTGTAAGAAGTTTCACCTAAATCACTATATAAAGTTATTCAATTATTTCCTTATATTTTTATCTTTCTATAAAGAACAAGAAGATCACAATTATTGGGGACTTTTCGTATTAAACTCTAAAGGTCACAATATTAGATTTTAATGATATAACTATACTCTAAATATACTAGCCTAATACTTTTGAGCATGAATTCTTATTTTGCCAATTCCATGGCAAGTAACTAAAACACAATGATAAAATAAGGTCTCCTTGAAATAAATTTGAATTCACTTAGGTATTAAAATATAGTGCTTTGGATATACTTTTATCATGTCATACTAGCACTTCATAGTACAAAAATCTCATTTTTTTGACCCATCATTATGTATTTGAAATCATTCATAATATAAGTTTTCTAAAATATAAATACATATATATAACCAATATGAAAATATTAAAGTATAATACTCTAAAGTAGTTCGCTTATGTTATTTGATCACTTTATAGCATAAAATATTATTTTTTTAACATATCATCCTATTTCCCAAAGTTGATAGAAATGGGTTTCCTT
Source organism: Sindora glabra (assembly GCA_020226215.1). Taxonomy (NCBI): domain Eukaryota; kingdom Viridiplantae; phylum Streptophyta; class Magnoliopsida; order Fabales; family Fabaceae; genus Sindora; species Sindora glabra. Next base: position 66,948,849 of record CM035227.1, read on the forward strand.
GCATCAATCTAAATTATCATTAAAAATAAGCGCTTTTCTGAGTTAGCTTCAAACACCTAATTCGAGTAAAGTTGATAATATAAAAAGATCCCAACTATGTTATTTTAAAACTCCATAGAATAAAAATCCCATTTTTTAGAGACATCACCATTTTCCTCAAAATATACAAAAATAATTTTTCTTAGATCAACTAAAAAACATCATAAATATTAAAATTTTATGATATAAGCATGCTCACTGTCATCTATAGAGGTTGACGATTGAATAAAAATCCCATTTTTTAGATACATCACCATTTCTTTCAAAATATATGGAAATAATTTTTCTTGGATCAACCAATAAACATCATAAATATTAAAATTTTATGATATAAGCATGCTTACTGTCATCTATAGAGGTTGATGATAGCTTATCGGCACCAAAAAGTGATAGAGCTCACTAAAAATGAAAAGATCCCACCCTACTTCAAGGTATAGGAAAACTGCCTTACCATGCTTTGGTTTTAAAGCTCCTCATGCCACCAATAATAATGGTTAGGCTTAGATGAAGAAGGCAACTGGCTATAGCTCTAATGGTAGCAACTAATAAGCAGACATTAGGAGGATAGGTAATGAGTTACCTATGTTGTGCCATTGGTCCTCCTGTACGAAGTTGCCCAGTTAGAAGCTAGGAAGGAGAAGCTGTTGTAGTAGTGTCCACTGATGATGGCAATAGCTTTGCTTAAAGCAGCAATGCCAGTAGGCTTCCAAAGAGCGAGAAAGAAAGAGATGGTAACAAGAAAAGGAGGATAGGAAGGAAAGGAAGAAAGAAGGACAAAAAAACATATATATATATATATATATAAAGAGAGAGGAGAGTGTTAGGGGAAAAAATGATGAAAGAGGGAGACTTGAAAATTAAAAGAGAGAGAGAGAGAGAAATGCAAAAAACATAAGCTAAGGGTTATTATTCTAAACTTCTCACACAATGTGAGCTTGTTCCTTTTAAGAAATCTCAACCTTCAATTTTAACCCTAAATCAATTATAGTTATTCATTTATTTTACAAATTCATTTTCATAGATTGATTTTATTTAAATTCTCAACTTAATTATTTTCAATCTTCCACCAATATACATACATGTATATATATTTTATAATAGCCCAATAAATTTAAAATTTTTAAAATAATTATTTCAAATTTTCATAACGTGCAAAAATAATTTATTAAATACAAACAAGCTATTTCATAACCCTTGCCCCATGATCACTAAAATTATGTTCAACATATGGGAAATTCTTTGGAAAAATGGTCATATAATAATAAAAATAAAAATAAATATATTTCAAATATTATCTATATCATTTTAATAATCCAAAATTTTTAAAAGAAAAGAAAATTTAAAATTAAATATTAACAAAATAAATTAAATAAATTTTTACAAGCATTAAAATTTATAAAACCTTGAATATTAATCCAAGGTACTACACTTGATTTTTCTATTATAATTTATGGTTTTATATTTATTTAAAAATTAAGGTTAATGTTTTCTATGAAAAACTTGTGCCTTAACTTATACCCTTTCCATTTGGATGCCTATTATCTACTCACTAAGTTAATGACTCACTCTAATATTTTTTTATGCTGTTTAAAAAGAAGTGAAGTCCTAGGTCCATCATCTTTGGCACTGTAGATAAACAAGTGTTGTATAATGGTGAACCACACTCATTATTCATGAGAACAAAAGAATTAAAGTTTATTATTTTATGTTAAATGATGTCTTTTGAACTCAAATGTTCTTCAAACCTAAAAGTAGAATCTTGCTTTTGTTGTGTCATAGCTTGTTTAAAATATGTAAAGGATTGAGTTAAATTTTAATGTGATTTATTGTGAAGTTTTAAATGATGATTGAATTATGATGGTCCAAGATTGGACTAATTAGAATGCTATAATGAGAACACCATATGATGATAAAAGTATGAATGTTCATGTTAAGACCACCATATATATATGATAAAATGAATGTACAATTGATAAATAAGTAACAGATACCAAGTTGTAGGTTGTTGAAGTATAACAAAAACTTGCATGGCCTAGCTCCTATATGCATCCATTAAATATGCAAGTTACGACCCTTAGTTTTGGATCATGGCAAAATCATTAATGTACCATTTTTAATTTTATTTAATAATTCCTAAAAGACTCCCAAATTTAGAGAAGTAAATAAAACATTAATTCAAGGAAAGAACCTATATTCACCATAATGTTATGAAATTTACTATTGGATTAACACTTTCTTTATTAGGATTAACAATTTTTCTTGTTTTAGAATTCATGTTATTTACTTTTAACACTTAGAAATACTTAAAATCTAAAATCAAATGGACCATGATGCTAGTCTATAATAATGTGCAATTCATCTAAAAACTTTCTTCACTTATATTTAGATTTAATTTTAGTTGGAATTTGATAAAGAAATAATGAGATTGAATATCAAAGAAAAATAAAATATTTTACTTATTTCCAATTATTTTGTAAAAAAAATAGTAATCTTAACTTTGACTTAAAAAGAGAAAAAGGATGCTTACTTCTAAATGCATTATCAAAAGTAAAGAAAAGAAAAGGTCACATTGATAAAGCTTTTCTTACTCCTCAATTTGTTGATCCATCGTTGGCATCTACAATTTCTACTCCAGCACTAATCCTCAATTAGTTTTCACTGCCATAACAAAGCAAGTTATCATTTATGAAAATAAATTTTCTTTTAAAATAAAAGTAGCATTTGCTACATTTGATTGCTACCCTTAAATACAAAGGAAGAACTACCAAAATTAAAATTTTATAATCAATTTAATCTATTACTCCTAACATCATTGAATTATATTTAAGATTAAAATTTAAAAGTATGGATTTGCTTCCAACATAATTTCATGAAGGCTTTTTAATAAAATTTTGCAGCATTTTATAAGATCTTACAACTTTTTTTTATTAAAGTTTGCAATTTTTTAATAAAACACCTAAATATTTTTATGTTGTAAGTATGACTATTGTTGCATAATTTTATAAAATAATTGCAACACTTGTGAATAAGTCACAAGATTTTATGACACAATTACACCATGCATCCTAACACTTATATGATTTTATAATAAAAAACTTGTGAACTTTATAAAAGAATTATAAGTTTTAAGAAGAAGATAATATTTTTATAAAATCATGTAACTTTTCCTAAAAAAACATAAAAAAGCAAAGCCCTTTAATAACAAGTATTGATCTAGTAAAAAATAATATTAACCTTCTAAAAATTTAGAATCCTATATATTTATCCTTAATAATATTGAGGATGGAAGCATGACATATGCTTTGATTACCATTATAATTTTTCTATTTCCTACCCTCTTCAATATAGCTAGCAATGAATTAAGTCAAATCACAAGATGCTCGAGCTTAATTCAACATTTTGGCTCAATAAGACAAGCTTATAAATCAAATAAATGATACATGAGCTAAAAAAATTGGTTTATATATTAAATAAGTTAAACTTAAATATATTTAACTTAATTATATTATGAGCTAACTCAAATATTATATACAATTTAAGATTAATTAATACATTTATATACATGCATATTAATTATAGATTCTTTTGTAATATATATATTATAAACTTGTTCAAAGAAAAACTACTAGTAGCCATAATAATTATAATTTAATATTTACATTTGAATTTGAATTATAACTAATATATATATTAATGTTCTTAATTACCATTATTAATACACTATTAAATTATTGTCATATAATGTTAGCTATTTAATCACTTTGATGTCAATTATTTACTAACATATATAAAGGCATCATTGTATGTCAGGTATATTTAATGTCAGTTTTTTGGTTGATATTGAATGCGGGTAATGACATCAATTTTTTTATATAAAAATCGATGTGTTTAGTTCTTGGATATTGTTAAATTATTGATATAAGATGTTAACTATCTAGTTAATAATCAACATGGTTAAATATCTTATGTTAATTTGTAAACTACCATTAAAAATTGACTTTCTTTTATACCTAAAATTTCAAATAATATGTTAATTTCTATTAAATAACTAACATGTAATATTAATATAGGATGATGGTCTTCTAGAATAACTTACATGATTTGTATTTTTTTTTACACAATAGAATCCTTCTAAGCCCCACTACACTAGAATAGTATCCAAACCTAATTACAAAATCTAATAATCATATTATTATACAAGAAGTATTATTATAAATAATAGTATTCAAGCCTTACCTTAATGTCTCTATGGTAAAAAAAATTATCTTAAATATAATAAACACCAAATGATAATAATTTCATATATTTAATTAAGTCCAAATAGTGGAAGATATATACTACGTACATGTTGCAAAACTAGAAATAATATCTTTAAATGCTAAAGAAGGAAGTTATATTGTCATCCAATGACATGGTTAGTGACAAAAATCTATGTCTAAAACCTACTATGGTAAAAAAAAAGGGGGACTAACATATCAAAATTAATGTTATAAGTATAACATTAATACTATATACTTCTATTGAAAAAAAAATTATTAACTGGCTTATGTCTTAAATAGATGTCTGGTCATCATGCACTATTTTCATAGTGCTCTTATCATCTTGATTCTTTGTATAGAAAGAATACTCATTAACTTTCTTTTGTAAGTAAGAAGTCTATTGCCTTTTCTTCAAATCTAAACATGATCCTTTTAGCTTCAAATAACCTTTGTAAAATGAATTAAATGAGATTCCTATTTGTACAAGAAAAATGCTTTATGAAGAATATCAACACCTACACCACATAAAATCCAAATAAATTAACATAATAAACAATAGCTAGAAGTTCTTCATTAGATTTAGAGCAAAAATGAGGCATTCGAACAAATTTTAACATTGAGAAGAACATGTCTATGAGATGGGGAGGAAGATGCTTTGGCTCTCCAATTTGCAGCTTGGCACCAAGATAAGTTTGTCTTGTATTTCAATTCCTACCTATACTTTTGCATATTTTGAGAAAAGAAAAACATCATATTTTAGATCTTCCATGTTTGTTATAAACTAAAACTGATGTCTAATATTCAAATATTGACATCAATTTTAATTAACAACTAATGCTTGGTATATTTTTTTCATCAGCTTAATGTTGTTATTGCCCAAATGTAATTAAGTCATAATTTTAATTTTTCATATTAGTTAGTTTTAGAAACCTAATAGTGTAATGTATTGACATTGTTTTTCAATAAATGATTGACATAGTTTCTTGAATTTTTTCTTAATAATTTTATCAAAGTCAAAAAACATAAATGAAATTTATTACATAAATAGCATTCTAAACACACTTATTGATGTAATAAAGCACCACCTTTTAAACAATATTAAATCATGCAATAACACTTATAAATAATCTTAATAATACATATAAAATATATATAAATTTACAAGCAGTCCTAGTAACTCTTACAAGGACAAGCATATATGCATTTTCATTTACAATTGAATCCAATAAGTTATACATTTGGTATCCCCCTCAAGCTAATGCTAGTTTGTCTCTCAATACATATGCATTTCATTCCTTTTGCAAGGCTTCTATATTTTCTTCATTGTAGAAGTTATGTTTCTTTGGGAAAATTGCATGTTTACATACAAAACTAGATAAAAAGGCAAAACTATATAAGTGTCTACCTAACTAAAATTCAAACGAATTTCCTTATTAGACTTTTCATTCCTTTTCATGTGCTAGATCATATCAACCGTGTATTTTATCACATAGTATCCACACTTGATGCTACCTTGCTATAGGGGGCATTGCAACAAACTAACTCAAAAGAATGTCACTTTCATATAATGATGATTAATCACTATATTAGGCACCCAAATATGCACAAAAACATTTCTTTTACTCAAACCCAACATATTAGCATTGTTTGTCATGTAATGTACCTTTATGGACTCGTCAAGTACTACCTTCCAACCTAAGCACACTTCGTACCTTAATAAGTGAAGTTGGTACACCTCTTTTTCTTTAAGATAGATTACCATAAGTATGTAATAATCAATATCAAAGACAACTAAGGATAAAATTTAACCAAAGATGAAGTAATCATATTTGCACCCATATACCCTTTATGTTATGGTGCTATATAACAACATCATATCTTGTTCAGTAACATGGTTGTATCTATGTAATTGTACTAATCTAGTAACTTTTATGGATCTAGGAAATTAAAAGAGCTGTCTAATCCTGCATCCTTAATAACACAGTGCAAGTATCTATCATTTTTAGAATATATGAGTTCAACTTCATAATATCTTATATGACAACATGGCAATGGCATCTTAGTTGTGCCCTTCTCAACAATGTCACCATAATCTTACACTAATCCTCTAGTAGTGTAAAGGTGTAGAGCTTCAACAGTGTAAAGGAGTGGAGCACATGATTAGGGAAAACTGTGTGTATCACAACCTGCCTAACAAAGGGCCTTGCAACTATAAGTAAACCTCTACATTAACCCTAAAATGATAAATAAAGTAGTCAATCAATGAAAAGGTTAGGGTCAGTAGGGCAATAACTACCTACTATGGCATGGGGGTCACCATCCACACCTTCTCATTCTCTTATAAGGTAGCAATCAATGTCATACCCTCATATCTCCACCTAGCGATGAGCTCCTCTATAAGTTCTTTTTTAAATTATTTTTTAAACTAAGCTTTCAAATCCTTAAAATCTCTATCAAATAATCCTTTAATGTGATGATGCTTTGAAACTCCCCTAAAGTAAGCCATAAGGTCCACTAATCCTCCAACCGTCTTAACATAGTCGAGATGCTCTTGAATTCTTAAGGTAGCAATCAAGATGTCCATCCTCCCTTTTAGTTGAAACTCTTCTTAGTTGGCTTACTATGTGAGCTCATCCTAGTGTAATTTAATTAAGCATGATTAGTCATAGGCGGATAACTGAACAACATACTACCTATTCAACAAATAAAAGAATAATAACACTTACTATTTGTTAGGCAACTTGTTAATTGTTCTCTATCATGAATTCTTCTTTCTTATTAAACTTTCTTTTCATTTACAATTCATATGGCTGTATAGGAGCGACAAAGGTAGATTCTTGATCACTAGGTTGATTAATAGCCTCCTCAGCAACTTAAGTCTTTTCCTTTATAAACTCATTCTCGAGATTCCTATATTCGTACCATAATAGCTTATGTTTGTGTATGCTTTTAGCTTATTCAGCCTTATTCTTTGCACTTTAGGCCTATTGACTAATATATATATGATGAGAAGACATTTTTCACTATCAATAATGGAAAAAAGACAATAGTAAGATGGCTATATTTATTTGGAACTCCTCCAACTTGCATATCTCTATAAACTCCTCTTATGTCTAGCTATAGATCCAATAGTATTTTTCAAGGGGATTTTTCATCTACTTTCCTATTGCTAAAGAAGTAGTCCTTACCTAAATTAGACTTGAAGTCCTTCCACTTGTTACCATCAACATCAAAATATGTTCTTTGTACTCCTTATAAATACTGGAGGTAATCTACAAGGTGATGCACATATAAATAACAAACATGATTAGTAATATGAAAAAAATTGTTATGCACATGTAAAAAATGACATGGAGATGAATATTAAGGTTTCTAACCAATATATCTACCCAAATGGTATCCTTGATGTCTGGTTGCATTTGGTGCCATTTTTTAGTGTTAACAGGCACTTTGGTGCATGCTAAGTAATAACGTAGTTATTGAAATTGGTTACACTAGGCGTCTAATGTTTAGCCTTTTTCATTGAAATTCGCTCTCAACTTCTCATATTTGGTGCACTTGCGGATCATTTCCATCATTACTATAGGCCACCTAGTGCCCTTCCTTTTGTTACCATCCTTATCAAAACTAGCAAAATCCATGTCACTTTTAGTTAAAAAGTTATAACAAAAGTAACACAAACATTTAGCATATGTGGTAAGCAACATCTAATAAGTTTCCAAGCATATATATATGATAACATAAATAATAAGGAACAATTAGGAATCATTTTATCCCATTTAGTTTAACCCGAGAACAAAAATTTAATTACAACAAATTGATATTTTCAAAAATAGTATCCAAGTAACAGAGTCATACTAATGTAAAAAGTTATCCCAAAAATATAACATCTAAGCAAAAGTGATATTTTCGAAAATATAAGCACAAAATAAGACAATTGTTTAGGTAGTATCAACCTTTTATATTAAATAATGCTTCTAACGTATGTTCACAACTATTGAAGAGTAATTTTAAAAATGTAAAAATAAAAGCATTTCAACAATATAGGGCAATACAAATGTTGTTCAATATTTTATCTAAGAGGGCATAAATTAGGTATAATTTTTTTTTGAAAAACAATGACAATGTACTTAGTTTTGATAAATAGTCAATAAAAGATTCAAGAATGAAAGTAATAACCAACTTAATGCAAGCCCAGCATAACAACAAATATGTATAAAAAAAATAGAGCATAATATAAGTAAATAGAAAAATAAAGAAAAGGATATTCAAATACTACTATTTATGATGGTTCCAGCCTTGAAGATCTAATACTCCAAGGTGCACATCCATTACAACTTCTTTGACTTGGATTTTGAACTCTAATCTACTATCTCTTCAAGTTTGAGGATATTTAAAGAAGCCTTAATACAAATCTTTGCTTTCTTGTATAATCCCTTTAAGAATCCTCTCTCAAAGCCTTTATCTATCAAAAGATCCAACACTCTTGATTTTCCTAAGGATGACTCACCCAAACATACAATAAATAAGTGATTTGGAATGAAGAAACTAGCCTACAAACTCTAAAAATTGGATTACACAGTGAAGAACTAAAGGGAGGAATTGAATCAGTTAGGCTTAGGAGATTTTCAAGTTTTAAATGAGAGAAAATAAAGTTTCTTGTATCTATGTAATAGTGATAGCACTTTCTCATATTTTCAAATTAATAAAGACTTTATATAGAAGTTAGAGAGTTGAAAAATCCATTATAGAGAAAATATAGCTGTTATGGGATAGTTGGCACCTTGTGAATCGATTAGTTAATTGAGTTAGGCTACCTTCGAATTTTGGCAAAAGTTGTGGTGAATCAATTGACTAACCAATTCATTCAACACATGGTGAATCAATTGGTTAATCAATTCACCAGACCTTAGTTTAGCTCTTGATGTGCAAAATTGATCGGTTAATCAATTTTACCTTTTGAAAATTTTGGTTTTGAATAAAAATCATAAGGCAATGAGTGGGTTCATCAATCAATTCAAGGAACTTAATTTTTGAATTTTTAAAATGCTAAACCAATTGGTCAATGGATTTATTTTGCCTTAATTCCTCTTTGGACTCTTGAAATCAATTGGTCAATTGATTAAGGCATTCCAGTTTGCTTTCTAAATACTTGAAATTAATTGGTCAATTAATTCACTCCCTGTTTTTCTAGTTTTTGAAAGAAAGTTATTTTGAAACATCATTTTCTTTCATGAAAATATTCCAACCTCATTTTAAGAGCTTTTTGACATAAGATTTAACTAAATGGTTAATATTTTTCCATGAAAAACTTGAACCCCTTTTTAGATGAATTCCTCTTATACAATTTCATCCTATGATCCTAACTAGAATCCTAATTTCAATCTTTAATCTCCTTTAATCTTTACTCTTTGCATTAGGATTCTAGTTGATCAATAGCCAACTCTACGAATATCAAAATATTTTGTTATCATCAAAACCTCCTTAATGGGGCTAAGACCATTTTGAAATTAAATCAAATTTTCCATATGTTGGTTCCCCTTGACTAGAACACTCCTCTTCAATACATGCATTTAATTTCAAGGTCTCTCAATTTTCTCCCTTTTTTAGGATTAATCAAAAAGTGAAATAGTAAAGCAATAAATCATCACTAATAACTAGTAAAATATCTAGTAAAGCAACAGAATTATCCAACATAATGTGCATAAACCAATAAGACAATAAATAAACTATCTAGACGTTAATTAAAAGAGCTAATAGTCTGAAACATAAAGACAAGTCCTAAAGGGATAATAGGGCTAAGGGAATAATTATATCTAATCATTTACCATATTATTTGAACTATCCCTAACTTCTTCATTGTTTGAAGTAGTTGCTTTAGAGTCTCCTTCTTCTTCTACTTCCTTTTTTAAAGGTACAGCTTCTTGTTTTCCTTTGCTTCTTCTTTTAACTTGAAAGGAGTGTGCTTTTTCTTCTTGAAGAGAATTATCTTCTTCCTCTTTAGTAATGTTTAGCTTTCCTTTGAGCTTCCTAAATTGATTCTTAATATAGGACTTCAACTCCTTCTGTGTCTTCTAATGTAATGCAATGATATGATTCCTTCAAGCCCATATATCAAATTCCTCAATTGCATCTCCTTTCTCAATGAAGCGTTAAAATCCTTCTATCTTTTGGAAGGACATTTGTTTCATGTGTCTGGCCTTCAATCTCTTGGATTTCTTAAACTTCTCTATCTTGGCTTCCTTATTGACTTAAATTTTAAAAACCTTGAATCGCTCTATAAGGATCATCCTATAATGAAGAAAGTCTCTATTGGTATGAGAATGCATGTGGAGCAAGATGTTGTAGTGGAATTTGATTGGTAGGTTTTGTCTGATAGCCCACATCATGAATAGCTCATGATCATCAATCTAAGTGAGATTGTTTCACTTTAGAAGAATTATGTTGGCAATGGTGTAATGCAAAATTCTATCTTCCATTGACAAGCCTATGATCAACAACTTGCTCATTATGATTATTGGACGAGAATAGGGCCAAAACAACCTTATAATAATAGCCTTGGAGTAATCTGTAGTGTTTCCAACATCTGTAAAAAGTTGATTGGCATCCATATCAAATATAGGAGCCAATTCATGAATACCAACCAAAAATCTTTCACCTTTCATGGAGGTTATCGATTCAAGTAGGCTTTCTTAGCCACTTTTCTTAAGATTGGCATAAAAATTGATATACTAGGCTAACATACATATCAACAAAATGGCTAACAAATTTTAACAAACTTAAATGCTCTAATATATGATATATATCTCTAAGTTCTCATTTCTCAAAAATCTGATTTCCCAATAGTTTCTAGACTCTATCTCCTTAGTCATGCATTCTAGAAATCATTCAAAAGTGGTTATGTCAGAGTAGTAAAATTTTTTTGGAATTATATAAATAAATAGAAGGGGTTGAGATGACAACCCTATGGCTTTTTCCTTCCTTTTGCTTGATTTAGTGCAAGGACGCTTCGAAGCCATACTTTTCTTGCCTATAAGATTGATGATGTAACTCCCTTACTTATTAATGCCTTAATCCTCATTAAATAGATAATTATTGCACAATTAGGTCTTTTTGAGGTCAAATTATGATTCTGTAAAACAAAATATTACAGATTCTGAATTTTAGAAATTTTCTGCTCATTTCCAGAATTACTGGACCAATTTCAAAAATATGAAAAATTACTTTTCAAAACTCTAAAAATCATGAAATTGGATCCTGTGAACCTTTCACGTGCTAAATACATCCTGTAAAAATTTGACATAATTTAGACATCATTAGGCCTTTCAAAACTCATAGCAAATTGTTTCTGTCCCAGTGCTGTCCAGAATTCACAACTGTAAAAGTAAACCCTTATTTCAGGGGGTAAATCAACTCCTAATAAGCTAAAATTTGGTATGGGACTTTATTAACATGTTATATACTTTCCATAAAATTTTCAGATCAAAAATCATCCATTTACTTCTTCTGATATCTGAGATACAATTAGTGCTCTGCACTGTGACGGTAATAGAGCAGTCCAAAACGTGTAATAAATTCACATAGAATAAGAGCTTATTTTAAGCTGAATTTTTTCACAGAGGATGGTAAATAAATGAAGTTCACTCCTGAATTTTATCATAATTTTTATAGCATCAAAACTTAACCAAAAGTCCCTGCAAACATACTCCTCTTACTGCATACGAATTAACTGTTCATTTTGTCATTTACTATTCATTTGGTCATTTCCAATTTCACACATATTGCATACTAAATTGCTTTCTACTCCCAACCAACTCATAATACATCAAATTCATATATTTCATATAATATAAGCAAGGGTCATATAGTTATACAAAAAGTTCAACTTACAAAACATATATCCATCACATACTAACATCACGAACTATATAAACATTTTTAATACAACTTCAAAACATTATTCTCCTTTGTCAAGAGGGCCTTTAGAAGCATCACCTGGAATGGTTAGTAACAATACAGAAACATAAAAAATAAAGTTTCCCAGTATCTAGCTATTACCATAAAATATATCAAGCCATTCCAGATTCTTAAGCAAATAAAACATATATTTCAAAATTAATTAATCATTTATCATCTCATTCCATACCATTGTAAGAAATGTGTATCACACATAGTAATCATCAAGCCCATTTAAGGACTCATAAAGATATCAAGATGGCCATCACATATGAGTACCTAGGCCTCATATACAGCAATTTCACTGTCTTCCCGGGATACTCGGGCCATAGGCCTCACATACATCATTTCACTGTCTTCCCGAGGTACTCGGGCCATAGGTACCGCACATAGCAATTTTGTACACATTCCATACAATGGCACAAGATACAGAAAAGCATGTAAATAGAAAACAGAACTTAAGGTTAAAGCTAGCTACCTTTTAAAAGCTTCCAATAGTGATGTTTCCTTTGCCCTCACTTAAAAACTTCTTTACAATTCCTCTTGCCTTCCTAACTTGTCACTTCTTAGTCTACATAAATACACATCATAATTCTTATTAGAACATCATCATTTTTCTTAAACTTCATATATTCTTCACTTCCTCCACATACACTAAACCATGAAGGAAGTACCTAAATTTTAATGTACATTCCAATATCTCCTAAATTTCATTGTAATACATTATTCCAATTTTCCAAAAACACAATTTAAATCACTAAATCTCCTTCCCTCCTTCTTTTCCATATTCACGGTTTTGGCTTCTCAAAAGGGAAGTTTCACACACACTTTCATAATTCAAAATTTCATCTTCCATAAGCTTCATAATTCATAAGAATCATTCTAATTTCATCAATTTAGCCAAATTCCAAACAAATCATGCCAAATCCATACATGCACCATTATGCCTCTAAAACCCTAGTGTGTACATCATGGCTTCTTGTTGTTTTTACTCCAAACCAAAGCCATAGATCAACATAACAACATCTAAAACACCATTAGACATGTTCAAATCATCCAAAACTCCATGGTCAACCACCTTTGACCATACCAACATCAAAATTTCAAGAAACTAAAAAGAGCACATTAAAGAGCTTTTAGAGGAGAACATTTTTACCTCTTGGTACAACTTGAAAATCCTCACCTAGAGCTCACCAAACTTGATCAAACTTGAGGTTTCTTCAATCTAAATACACCAATAGATAGAGCTTGATGAGAGGAGCAACTTTGTCTTCTACACCTAAGCCTAATTCTCACTATTTTTAGGTGAAAAAGCTAAAAGAAAATTTCTCTCTCTTCCTTCTCTCTCTTGCACGTTTTTGGTGCTTTCATGGAGGTGGTCTACGACTTGGAGAAGAAAGGAGAAGAAAGAAGAGCTTTCATGAAGCCTCAAGAGTATTTTGGTCATTTTTAAAAATTTTAAGGGTATTTTGGTCCTTTTTCACCAATTAGTAAGGCTATTCTTGCCATTTTTTTCTAATAATGACACTTGTCATGTGTCTATTGGTCACACTAAATAAAATTACATATTACACCCCAAATTCTTGGTTATTCATATTAGATCCCAAATTCTTGGTTATTCACACTTTAACCACACTCGATTTTGCACTTTTGCAATTTAGTCCAAAGGATTTCTGTCTATTTAAAATTCCTTACACTGTCAGACTTAGACAATTCCCATTTTTAGGGTTTTCTAACCTCCTCTGATCTTCTATACTATTTAGAAAAATTAATTATTTTCTTACTATCCTTTTTCCTTCAAAATTTCGATTACACTTACACTTAATTCCTTTCAACTTAATATTCACCCACCAAGCTAATTCAAACATGCTCTTCGTTTCTACAGCCTCAGAATTTAGAGATTCAAATGATAGAATTAAAAATTTAGGACATTACAGATGATCATTGAGTTTTGGTAGGAAGATGAGAGTTTTGGAATGGGTTTGTAGTTGGAAGGTTTGGTGTGATATAAGTTAAATCGGGATTTTAATAATGTTAGAGTTTTGGTGTGTTGAATGGTGTTGGAATGATAAAGGAAGGTTTTAAATGGTGTATTTGGACATTTTAAATGAGAAAGATCAAAGGTTAGAGTGGTTAGGTGAAGGGGCAAAACCATGCAAGCGGATAGAGACCAACACTACAAGGCAGTGTTGGTCTTTGGAAGTCTAAAATTGATTCACTAATTGATTAACAATTTTAGACTTCCAAAGACTAACACTTCTTTCTTGGAATCGATTGACCACTCAATTTATTTCTCTTAAACACAAAATACCCGAATCGATTGGTCACTTAATTTATAACCCTGGAATCGACTAACCACTTGATTCTTTATATGCTAAAAACTTCTATTTCATCATTCCAACTCTTAAATGATCTATGATATTACCTTTTAACTTTATAGATGATTAAAGCTTGATTTTGAGCTGTGATTGCTAAAGATGAAGGGTGGTACTTGCAAAATAAACCTTTAGGATATCTCTGATACTTAAATCAATACATTGATAAGAAAAGCATGATATTAATACATAAATTACTTCTTAAGAAAATTGAACATGCTCAATTCTCTTCTTATAAAATTGAAACAATCTTCGCTAAATGGCTTAATGAAGATATTTGCTAGTTGAAAATCAGTTTCGACAAACTCTAATGAAACATATCCTCTTTGGACATGATCATGAATAAAATAATGTCTTATTTCAATGTGCTTGGATCTTGAGTTCATGATAGGATTCTTGGTTAGATTGATGGCACTTGTATTATCCTATTTTATAAGAATATTTTCAAAATTTAGTCCACAATCAAATAATTATTGCTTTATCCACAAGAGTTGAGCCCAACAATTACCTGCTGCTATGTATTCTACTTCAGCAGTGGATATTGCCACACTATTTTATTCCTTGCTATACCAAAGACTAGTGAATGTCCAATAAATTTACATGCTTTACTAGTAATCTTTTTATCTAATCTACTACTAGCAAAATTAACATTCGAATAACCTATTAGGAAATTTGATTTTTCCTTAGGATACCATAAACTAAAGTGAGGTGTGCTGGCAAGATATCTAAAAATCCTTTTCATAGTAATTAAATGAGATTCTTTTAGGTTACTTGAAATCTTGCACACATACACATACTAAATATAATGTTTAGTCTACTAGCAGTTAAATAAAGCAAGCATCTTATCATTCCTTTATACATTGTAACCTTTATCTTTTTACCTTCTTCATCTAGATCCCGCTTGATTGCTACACTTATGGGGGTAAGAGATGGTTTAGCTTCACTCATCTTGTATTTCTTCAATAGCTCTTTTGTATACTTTAGTTTGACTTATAAAGACTCCATCACTTGATTGCTTGATTTGCAACCCAAGAAAGAAATTCAACTTTTCCATCATAGACATTTCAAACTCACTCTCCATTAACTTAGCAAATTCCTTGCACATAAACTCATTAGAAGCACTATATATAATATCATCAACATATATTTGCACAAGAAGGATATCTTCAATTTTGTATTTTATAAATAGAGTAGTATTAACTTTTCCTCTTGAAAAATCTTTTTCCATCAAGAATTTGCTTAACCTTTCATACCAAGGTCTAGTAGTATCATGAGCTGTCCTGATCATGACAGAATTGTATCAGAGCATGGTTTAGATTTCTTGTGGTAAGTGGATTAAAATGATCCAACTATCAGATCTAAAAAAGCATGTCTTTGAAAATCTCTATGGATTTTCAATTATGTGTGTTAGAAATTGTTGGCTAATTTATTGAATATCTTTATAATTTATCTTCCGGGATGAACTATTCCTTAAAGAATTGACTTTGATTTATAAGTTAAAAATGTATGATGAATTGAGTTGTGTGACATGGATAGAATTGTATGAGATGATCGGTTATGTTGAGTGAAAGGAACTTGGATTGAGATTTTAAATAAAATTAGTTTTGCGAAAATGAGTTGTTAAATAAATTGATTGTTAGGATGAATGAGAGTTTAAAATGATTGGGTGAGATTTGAACGTAAGATATCAAGGGTATTCGAGTAACACAAAATAAAAACCTTTAGCTGTCATCTTCTATTTTTGTCTTTTTTTTTTCACGAAAAAAATCCCCTTCTCTCTCTCTCTCTCTCTCCCTCTCTTTTTGTTCCTTTTCGAACAGCTTTCTTTTATTTTATTTTATGTTTGTCGATTTCCCCCAATAGCATATATATACTTATTATTCTACTGATTCTTCAGAGCGGTATAGCAACTCTTTCTCTAATAATAATTTAAAAAAATATAAAACAAATATGGTGTTGTTCTTTTTCTTTAAAAAAAAAAAAATCTCCTCTCTCGGTTTTTCTGGCCCCTTCTTTTTTCTCTTTACCGACCTGCACTTGCCCTGTCACGGCGCCTTACTCTCTCCCTCAGGTCGGCCACGCGCTGCCGTCAACCTCCTTTGATCACGCCTCTATGTTGTCACTGGTGGTAGTTAGAAGTTGTGCATAACATGATGGCAAGCTGGAACCTCCGCGAAAGAGCGAAATCGACCGTGAGCTGGAGGAATGCTTTTCCAGTGAGTTCCCACCCACCGTGTGGAATCCAAGTTGCTGGCTTGCCTCTTTTTAGTTGCCGCAAGCTCAGGGTGTGATAGAGGTCTCGTTTTGCAACAGGCACAGCAGCAAAGATGCTGCTTTCTCCAAGCTTTCTTCACTGTGATCTCCTTTCTTTCGGCAATTGTTGCCGGTAGAGCACTGGCAGGTTAATCCGGACTGGCGAAGCAAGTCACCACCTTAAACTACTATTTTTTTATATACACTGTGAAGTTGACTGGCTGTTAGGTTTTCTTTAATCCAACTTGGGAATTATTGCAAGCCCAAAGTCAGTTCTTCTGTGTTTTTTTTTTTCTTCCAAGTGAATTAGTAGCGGCTGGTTTTTGGTTAATATGAAAATTAGGTTTTGTGTGATACATATATAATAAATCATAAGAAACAAAAATATAACCTATATAATAGAAAATGTTAGAGTAAGATGACTAAAGATATAAATGGAATATTATGAAAGAATAATGTATGATTTAGAAAGAAAACTGTTTATAAGAATTATTTTGAAGTATTAAGTTCAATATTTAAGTTGATTTAAAGTTATTTCAAAGAAACTTTGTTTTATTATCTTATTGGATACTTGTTATAACATTGAAAAAAAATGATGACTTGAAACTTTAGAATACAAGATTAGCATATGTCAAGTATATTTATATCATACAACTTCAATATCAGCAATTTTGGAGTTGATCTAAAAAATCTTTAGAACATATGGCTATTTTAATTTTTCTAAAATGAGTTAGATATAAAAGGGTAAGATATAAAAGAGATTAAGAGTCTAGTTGGTTATAATGATAATTAAGATTTTTTTGAATTAACAAACACTGATATTATATTTAAAAATGGAAGAATCTAATGAATTACCACCTAATGACATATTTTCATTTTTGCTAGTAAATATTTGGTAATAAGGAAAGTTGATGAATTACAACTTATACTATAGTTTGGATATGAAGTTATGATATTTAAAAATATTGTAAGTGATGCTTTATGGTTAAAATCTATTATTGTAGTTTTTAATTAGAAAAATGAGAAAAGGTGAAAATTAACTATTTCAAAATTCTACTGAGGATGCGCATTATCAGGTGAGTATAAATCTTACCCCATCTTAATATCTTATAAAAAAATAATTTAAATATTGTGAATTATATTCTTAACTGGATAATATAAATTTCTTATTCATGCGTATATATTTATGTGCAATTCAATATTGTGAAATAAGAATGATTAGTTGGTTAAGTAAATATTAATTTATCAAAGTGTATAGTAGAAGCATCATAGTAGTATTTCTAACTATTGATGGACTATGATTGAGCTTTCTTCTTACTTACACACTAAGGTTTATAGTGTGAATTATGTCATGAGAGTCACTAAATTCAAAATGTGACGAGGTCAATAATGTGAGAACCAAATGAGAAATTTTAAGTAAAAAGTTGTAGTAGATATGAGATTGATCTAAGAGTTGGATGAAAAATTTTCAACAAATAGTTAAGGGAAAATGCAGTATTGACTTGAAAATCAAAAAGTGACTATATGTATGTTTTTTGTAGTTGGATGTGTGATATGATGTGATGTTGAAAATTATTTGTGATTAGATATCACCATTTGACATGATTACAAAGACACAATGTACCTGTGATGATTTATTTGTATTTAGGTCTTAGTGGCTATTTGTGATTGAATTGTCTATCCAAAATGGGTAGTATTGATATAATAATATTGTGTATTATTAGATAGTTGTGATTTTCATGAATTGTAATAAGAGATCAAAGCTTAAGTCATATGTGGGAGAACTTTCATTTCAAGATTTGGTTCATAGGTTTTAGAATACCAGGAAATGGATTTGTTAATAGTTTTTAATTTATTACATGATAAACGTACAATATATATAATAAAGTGATCTCCTCTAAGATAAAAGTTGATATATGCTCACTAGGCTCTTGTAACTCACTTCATTTAACTTCCAATATTTTCAAATTGAGACTTGAGCTTGTTACATGTTTGATGCTTCTATGGAGATCAAAGGCTGCTTAATAAAAAGAATTTGACAATTGGAATCTCTTTTAAGTTAAGATCAACAATTAGGATAAAAAAGTTGTTGATCATTTGTATAGTTTTATGTGGATGTTTGATTTGTCATATCTGGAAATAGAACAAGTTTTATAGTTTAGAGCGTGTGGCCCTCAAGAAATATCCAAAAATCAAGGATATTCTGTCCATTTTTTTGAAAAAAATTATTATGAAAATTGAGTTTCCCTAGGATTTGGACACCTCCCATTAGATAAAAAGTTTCAAAATTTTCTTAAGGCTTGTGGAAACTAATATCGAGATCCACATTGGTCTCGATCAGAATTGGGTCATGATAGGGAGCTTGTTTCAAACCATACTAAGCCTTTTTTAATTTAAATACATGATTTGGAAAGAAATGACTTTTAAAACCTAGAAGTTGTTTAACATACACTTTATCCATGATTATACCATTTAGAAAAGTACTTTTAACATCCATTTGATAAAGTATGAATCCTTTCATACAAGCATATGCTAATAACATTCTAATTACTTCTAATCTAACTACTGGTGTATATGTCTCATCATAATTAATGCCTTCTTCTTGGTTGTATCTTTTTGCAACCAATCTAGCTTTGTTTTCTATTATGATGCCATTTTCATTTAATTTGTTTTTAAAAACCCATTTTGTGCTAATAATTGGATAATCACTTGGTCTTGGCATAAGTTATTAAACTTCATTTCTTTCAAAGTGATTTAATTCTTCTTGCATTACCAAGACCCAATGTTCATCAATCATTACTTCATTAATGTTCTTAGGTTCATTTTGAGTTAAAAATGCTAAATGTTTATAGATATTTTTAAAAGAACTTCTAGTTACCCTTTGAATCATATCACCAATGACTTGATCAAAAGGATCACTTCTCATCATTTTCCATTCTTTTTGAGGTCTATGACTTAGTTTTTTATCTATATTGCCTGTGGATGGAGCTACTTCGTTGTCTTTTTCATCTTTTCCTTGAGTTTTCATCTCCTCATTTAAATTCTTTTGAATAATCCATGAGTCAACCTGCCCCTCATCTTCATTGGATATCTTTATCATGTTATGAGAGGATTCATCAAATATAACATATATGAATTCTTCTACTAGCAAAGATCTTTTGTTATAAACTTTGTAAGCTTTACAATTAGAAAAATATCCAATAAAGACGACTTTATCAAATTTGGCATCAAACTTTTCAAGATTATCTTTTTCATTATTGTGTACAAAATATTTGTAGCCAAAAATAGGAAAATGTGAAATATTTGGCTTTCTTCCTTTGTAAAATTATAAGAAGTTTTCTTTAAAATTGGTATACTAAAGGCTCTATTCATCACATAGCAAGCAGTGTTTACTACTTCAACCAAAAATGCAATGGAAAAAAATTGACAAGGAAAAAAGATTACAATTTAACTTTCCCTATTGAGTATGTCATTTAAGATCATTGAGATGACGTAATCCAATCTTATGAATCAATTTTTTCAAATGTTGATGTAGGAAGTTCCTTTATGAATAAATCTATTAAATTATCACTTGAACATATTTGTTGAAAATCAATATCATTGTTTCTTTAAAGATCTTGAGTGAAAAATAGTTTTAGAGAAATATGCTTTATTCTATCTCCTTTAATATATCCTTCTTTCAATTAAGCTATAAAAGTAGCATTATCTTCATGAAATTTCTTTATTAGGATCCAAACTACATGCTTCTTGGATATATTGGGTTATTAATCTTAGTTAAACACATTCTCAACTTGTCTCTTGAATTGCTATTATCTCTACATGATTTGAAAAAGTAACAATTATAGTTTGTTTTTGTCAAATGCCATGATATAATTGCATCATCAAATGTAAATAAATAGCCAATTTAAGACTGAGCCTTATATGGGTCTAATAAGTATGCTACATTTGTATCACCAATTAGTTTTGTTCTAGGATCATATGAATAAAATAATCCTATGTCAATTATTCTTCAAAGATAACAAAATATATGTTTAATCCCATTCCAATATCTTTAAGTTAAGAAAGAACTATATCTTGCTAATAAACCTATTGGAAAGGCAATATCAAGGTGCATGTTATTAGCAAGATATATTAGTGTGTCAATTACACTAAAATATAGTACTTCTAGACCAAAAAGTTCTTCATTTTCCTCTTAGGGCCAAAAAGAATCTTTACTAATATCAACTAAATGAACAACTATTAAGGTACTTGAAGGATGTGATTTATTTATATAAAAGTATGATAGGACCTTTTCAATATAATTTGCTTAGTGGACAAAGATTCCATTACTCAAATGCATAGTTTATAAATTAAGACAAACTTTTATTTTGCCAAGATTAATCATTTCAAACTCCTTTTTCAAGTATTCTACTACCTTTGGTAGTTTTTTATAAGTTCTAATAATGTTTAGATCATCAATATAAATAACAACAATAGCAAACTGAAGTTCATATTTCTTTATAAAAACACAAGGGCAGATAAATTCATTTCTATATTCTTCTTTTAACATATATTCACTAAGAGAATTATACTATATTTATCTAGATTGCTTAAATCTATATAAAGATCTTTGTAATTTAATTGAATATATTTCTAGAGAATTCAAATTGCATACTTTATGCATTTTAGATCGTTCAAGGATTTTCATATATATATATAGTTATAACTTATTTATATGGTAAACTTGATAATGATATATATATATATATATATATATATATATATATATATATATATATATCATTATCAAGTTTACCATATAAATAAGTTATAACTATATCCACCAAACGTATATTGAGCTTTTCTTATATTGTCAAGCTGATGAGATATCAAAATGTAATTGCATACGACACGAAAGAATACATTTCTTCATAATTGTTATCAAGCCTTTGAGAAAAGCCTTCTACTACAAGTCATGCTTTATATCATGCAACTTTATTTTTGTCATTTCTATTTTGCATAAAAACACATTAGTACCCTACTAGCTTTATACCTTTAGGTGTTTAGACTACTAATCTAAAAATTCCACGTTTTGAAAGTGAATTCAATTTTTCTTCAATTGCATCTTTTCATTTTGGCTAATCATCTCTATACTAACATTCTTGAACTATCTTTGGCTTAAGATCCTCACTATTTTGTATAACATTAAGCATTACATTATATAAGAAAATGTTGTTGACAATTATTTCTTTTTAGTTCCATTTTTTCAATGTATAGACATAATTTATTGATATTTCTTCATTTTAAATAATCTTAAGTACTTAAGCTTCTTTTGAAAGTTTATCATCAATTATTTTTTAATTCTTTTTAGGAGCATTTGTCTTTTCATTATTTTTCTCATTTATTCCTTTTTTCTTATGAGGGTTCTTATCTTTGGAACTAATTGGTCTACTATGCTTCAAGTATGTTTTAGATTTATTTGCTAGAGCAAACACAAATTATCCTATAGGGCCATCAATTTGAACTAAAGCATTTATAGCTAGTATATGTGATTTGGTTACTCTCTTTGGGTCAATAAATGCATCCAGTAACTAGTTTGTTATTCTTCGTAAATGAACAATCTTTTGAACTTCAAGTTTACATTGTTTGTGTAAAGATCAAGGTGATTTAGAAATGATACATTCCATCTAATATTATTTCCAGTTACTTATTTTCTCCCCTCAATGCTGGGAAATTTATTTTATCAAAATGATAATCAAGAAAATGAGTAGTAAAAATATCTTCTATCATTTATTCAAGATATTTAATAATTAAAGGAGATTCATATCCAATATATAACCTTAACCTCCCTTAAGAACCTATCTTTATGCATGATGATGGAGTAATTAAATATATGTTACACACTAAAAAATTCTTAGATGGGGAATATTTGGTGATGAAAAAAAATTTACTATTTTATTTTCCTCTATTTTATGTTTCGTAGATGTTACATTTGCTTCATTTTATTAATTAGGCTCGATTTTATAATTTTAGGTTAATTATAAATTTATTCAATAAATATTTGATTTTGACATTATTTCTATTTTTTAGTTATATCTTGGGCTCTAGATGTTGGATTGAAGAAATTTTTGAATTGTTGGAAAGCTTAAAAGAGAAGTACAAATTTTATATTTTGATCCAAGCTTAGTTCAGGCATTTTGAAAGTCATATGTAGCTGAGAAGTTGAGGTTATTGTAATCTTAAGAGTTATGCAATCCTAGTCCAGTAGAGTTCTAGCTTAATTAGATTAAATAAATAGGGGAGAGACTCATTAGACTTCAAACTTTACACATAAGTTCAACAGCACTAGTTTTCTTTCTTTTCTAGTTTTCTTGCTTTCAAGCCATGAAAGGCTAAAGACTCTTGGTTAATTCAAGGATTTTGAAGTTCTTCTATTCAAGGATTACGAGATGTTGATTAGTAATGTTGATTTCCTCCTATTTCTTTTTCTCTTTCTCCAATTGTTTATACTAAATTATTGAAATTGCTTGTGTTAAGTGCCGATTTGATATAATTGGTACTTAATCTCATG
This sequence comes from Sindora glabra, assembly GCA_020226215.1. Classification (NCBI taxonomy): domain Eukaryota; kingdom Viridiplantae; phylum Streptophyta; class Magnoliopsida; order Fabales; family Fabaceae; genus Sindora; species Sindora glabra. The sequence continues at coordinate 66,972,281 of CM035227.1, forward strand.
ATTTCTATTCTTTTTGTCATTTTAATGTGAAATTATGGTTAGTTAATCATGGTTTTACACATTAGGATAAAGGGTTAGAGGATTGCTTTAATGGTATCTAGTTTAATTTCCTAAATCAATTAAATTTTATCTTTAAGTCAATTCTGATCTAGTTTAGGGGTTATAACAGTCACTTAATTCAACTAATCTTAATTGATCAAAGGTAGTCTAGTGTAGGATTTATGGATTATTGTAGAGGTTCCAGGTAATCCAAAGTTGAAAAATCAATTGGAATAATTAAATATTTTGCGATTTAGGATTAATCCACATTAAAAGCTATCATATCCTTGAATCAGCTGCCTTCGCACATTGGATTCTTTCTATTTACTTACTATTTTGTTTCTATTTTAAGCTTCCTTACTTTATTGTTATCATTTTAATTGTGCAATTGGACCTCCCCTAATTCTGCATTTTGTGATTTGCATAATCTATCATTCAACATACAACATATTGATTCTGTTTCTATTATAGCATTCTATTTCATAGCATTCTCATTCTATTGCATTAGTTTCTTTTCTTTTCTTTGCATAAATAATTTGATAATTGTGTGAATATTGTTAGAAATTCATTTGGGAAAGATAATTTTAAGGGATCATTAGGGATACAACTTGGTTGTGACACTTTTTATATTATTTTTTCAACAAACTAGTTTTAACTAATTTTGGTGCATAGCGACATGCATATCATTTGGCTCTAGATTAAAAGCCTATTGTAATTGGCAATGTTTATAATAACTTGTTGGCCTAATGCATACAAGTATTGTTGCATGTAAAATAATATATCCTCAAGCAAAAATAGGAAGTTTTATTCTTATAAGCAAATGTTTAGCATAAGTTGGAAGTGTTTAATAAAAGATTCTACTAAACCATTTTGTGGATAAACATTTGCTAGAATATGTTTAACAATTATTCCAATTGACATACAATAATTATTAAAGGTTTTTAAAGTAAATTTACTAACATTATCAAGATGTATTGTCTTAATTGGATCTTAAAATTAAATTATTTGAGCAAGTAATCTAATAACAAATGTTAAGTTGCGAGTTAACAATAAACACACATGCAACCATCTTATGGAAGTATCAATTAAAATCATAAAATACTTAAATGGTCCACTTGTTGAAGGAATAGGTCCACATATGTCAACTTGTGTTCTTTCTAAAAATGCAAGGAATTCAAACCCAATTTTAGCTAGTGATGGCCTTATAATTAATTTACCTTGAGAACACATAGCACATGAAAATTCATTAGGTTAAAGAATCTTTTAGTTCTTCAATGGATGACCATATGAATTTTTAATAATATTTTGGATTATTATTGATTCAAGATAACCTAAACATCATGTTAAATAGTGAAAATATTTTGATTAGTAAACTCTTGGTTTATTATAGTATTTATTTCAATTATATTAATATACATGTAACACAAGCTAGAAGAAAATGATAGTGATTTTTCTAATGCATTTTTCTAATTTGAGACTACCACTATAATATAAAGATATTCAATATCTTTTTCATTTACTGTCTTAATGTGATATTTATTTCATTGTATGTCTCTAAACCTTAATAAGTTTCTTCGAGACTTGGTAGAAATAACCATTATTTATAATTATTTGTGTTCTTCTAGTAAAATTATATTAGCTCTTATGAAGACTTCAATTAATTTTGTACTTATATTGACATATTTTATACCAATCTTTAACTAAGAAAAATATTTTCTATTCTTAAGAATAGTGTGTGTTGTTGCACTGTCCATGAGACACTAATCTTCATTACTAGCTTTTAATCCAAAAAATTAGGAAGTGTTTATATTTTTTTCATTAAGCAAAAACAAAGAAAGTTGTGAGAAAAATTACAAAATAATAAAAGAAAGACCTTACATATAAAATTTCACAACATAACAAAACGAAATGTTACATATGAAATTTTAAATTAAAATAAGTGGACAAAAATGAAATATAACTAAAAAGATTAAAAAAATAAATTCTCTTAATTTTGGACATTTCCATAGCCAATCAAATGGTCTATTCTTCCTTCAAGATGTTCAAAGAAATTAGTCATATCAAAATGTGTTGGATCATAGATAAAAGCATCGTTTTAATAAACAAAATTAGCTTCCACATTTTTCTCTTTTTTTTAAATGAAGCTTGATAAAGTTCAACAAAATGTTTGGACGTACGGTTGGTATGTGACAAATTCCTTTCCCTACCATATTGATAACATATATTTTTTAAACCTTTTAAATTCTTATTATATTATCCATTTTCTTTATTGTTCACAATTATGATAATTAATTTGATTTGTTCCATGGCCACAGTTATAATCATGACATTTTCCTCGCTTGAACCATTCAGTTGATAATACATTCATTTCAAAGAATGGAGTAGAACCAATTAGGTGACATTCATGATTTTTCATTAAGAACTTATTATTTTGTTCAACCACGAAAAGATATGAAATCAATTCAAAATATTTTTTGAAACCTTTTTCTCTATATTGTTGTTGTAGAAGCACATTGGATCCATGAAAAATAAAGAATGCTTTTTTAAGGATGTCTTCTTCAAACACTTTGTCTCCATACAATTTCAATTGAGAACTGATTTTAAATATTGCATAATTATTTTTATTTACTAATTTAAAATTTTGAAAATGTAAATGCATCCAATCATAACAAACTTTTGGAAGAATCATAGTTTTCTGGTAATCATGCCTTTCTTTTAAGCTTTTTCAAAGGACAATGAGATCTTTTACTATAAGATATTCATTTTTCAATCCTTCATGAAGATAGTGATAAAGAAAAATCATTGCCTTTGCATGTTTTTGTAATGATTCTTGATTTCCTTCTTTGATTGTATATTTAAGATCTATTAATTCTAAATGTATTTCAGCATTCGATATCCATGAAAACAAGAGTCACAAATTCAAGCTTTGTGAGATTCTCCATGATAACAACTAAAATACAAATAATGACTGAATTAGAAAATTGAGATGTTAATTAAAATATGAATAATATATTATGATACAAATAATAGGAAATTATAATAGACAAAATTATTTGTATATAAGATATAATTAAAAATAAAAATCAAAGCAATAAATAATATATCAAAGCTAAATAATATAATATGAAAAATAGAATATACCTTAAAAGAAATGAACTTGAAGAGAAAAACTTAAACTTGAAATTTTGCTATGCAAGTAAAAATAGTAACTTCATAATTTCACTTTAGTTGAGTAAAGCTTCATGCTGATAATGTGTTATAAATAAAAATAATTTGAGAATTGAAAATGATAACGGAACACAGTTTATACTACTCTTTCTTGTAATGTATATGTGTTTAACAAAAAGTAACAATGCCTTTTTATAGGCAAGAGTCCTTCATTCTAAAGGAAGGGTATACATCAATTCTTTATAACATAATATGGCTCATCATAACCTCTAGGAAAAAGTTTGATGATAAGCTTTTATTCCTAATTGTAAGCTACAAGTTAGTAATTAGTCTTTGACATCCACTTGCACATATTATAATAAAATATACTCTTTATTCATATCAAATTACCATTATCTAATTCATCATTATTATGAATATTTCATGTCCAAAAACCATTTTCTTTTCTCTATCTAATTAAATTAACTTAAATCCTATCCCTTTATAGCAACCTATATAAAAATTACTTTTTATGGATTTTGCAATGTGCAAGTAAAAGAAAATTTTTAACTAGACAAAACAAGAAAAGCAAAATGCATCAAACATAAAGATGATTCCTTAACAGTAGAAAAAAATACCTCTAGATGCAATAAATTTTATGGAGATACAATATGTAGAAAATAAAATGAATATAAAATTTTCAAAATATTAGTCGTTTTGGAAAAGGAAGGAGAAACTAGGGAAGTAAAATTAATAAATGGATTAAAGAAAATACAAACCCAAGAGAAGTATTAGGGTACAAATTTTACAATAGATCTAGATTTTGAAATTCAAAATTTTAAGATGGAAAATAAAGGAGTGAAAAGGAAAGATTTAAGAAACTTTTAAGATGTTCAAAACTTGTTAGATTTGGAAAAAGAGATAGATAATGATCACATCTAGGAAAAAAAACAAAAAGGATCCTTGTAATCTTGATTTGATTTTAGCCAAAAAGAAAAAAAAAACGCAACTACTTAATTCATAAAGAATGAATCACCTAATTTGTCATCAATGTCCATTATGGTTAGGCTAACTTGTTGTGTCATTAAACCATTGGATTAACTAAAAAATCCTTGAATTCCCTAACTGTTATGTTTTTGCAAAAAAACATAACCATAAGTGGAAATATGGAGAACAAAAAAACTATTTTCATGAAGTTATTTTGCATAAATGTAATTACAAAGTAGAACTTAAGTAAATGAATCCAAAGATTAAGTTTCCATTTATGGCACCTTTTTGAAACTAAATTATATATACAGAATGAAAATTGTTATCTTTAGTTCTTTTATAACAAATGTCTATATCCAACTTCATTATATAGCATACATGTTATTGACTACCAATTCAGTCTATTTTACTAATTTCAAGAATGAAGACATTGAATTTGGCACAAAGAAATAGAGAACTATATATAAAACACCACACCTATGGCTTTAGAATACAACAACCATTGATAAAATTCATCATAAAAAGACATTGTAAAATTATGAAATATGCCTGCACATAAATAATGGATTTAGGCTTTTTGGTTTTATTGTTAATGCAATTAAGCACGAGTACAAAAGACTTGAATGAAGTGAATGAGACTCACCAGAGGAACCTTTGTAAAGTAGCTAATAATGATTTAGTAGAAGAGCCATATTATAAATAATAAGGTAGATTATATAACAGAAGTTGTAATGTCCTGAATTTTTTTTAATTCTATCATTTGAATTTTTAAATTCTAAGGTCGTAGAAATGAAGAGCACGTTTGAATTAGCTTGGTGGGTGAATCTTAAGTTGAAAGGAATTAAGTGTAAAGGTAATCGAAATTTTGAAGGAAAAAGGATAGTAGGAAAAGAATTAATTTCCCTAAACAGTATAGATGATCAGAGGAGGTTAGAAACCCTAAAAAGGGAAGTTGTCTAAGTCTGACAGTGCAAGGAATTTTAAAGAGACAGGAACCCTATGGATTAAATTGCAAAAGTACAAAATCGGGTGTGGTTACAGTGTAAATAACCAAGAATATGGGATCTAATATGAATAACCAAGATTTTAGGGTGTAATATGTGATTTTATTTAGTGAGACCATTAGACACATGACAAGTGTCATTATTAGAAAAAATGGCAAGAATAGCCTTACTAATTGGTGAAAAAGGACTAAAATACCCTTGAAGCTTCATGAAAGCTCTTCTTGCTTCTCCTTTCTTCTCCAAGCTGCAGAACACCTCCATGAAAGCACCAAAAACGTGCAAGAGAGAGAAGGGAGAGAGAGAAAACTTCTTTTGACTTTTTCACCCAAAAATAGTGAGAATTAGGCTTAGTTGTAAAAAGGAAAGTTGCTCTTCTCATCAAGCTCTATCTATTGGTGTGTTTAGATTGAGGAAAGCTCAAGTTTGATCAAGTTTGGTGAGCTCTAAGTGAGGATTTTCAAGTTGCAGCAAGAGGTAAAAATGTTCTCCTCTAAAAGCTCTTTAATGTACTCTTTTTAGTTTCTTGAAATTTTGATGTTGGTGTGGTCAAAAGTAGTTGACCATGGAGTTTTGGATAGATTGAATATGTCTAATGGTGTTTTGCATGTTGTTATGTTGATCTATGGCTTTGGTTTGGTGTAAAAACAACAAGAAACCATGATGTACACACTAGGGTTTTAGAGGCATAATGGTGCATGTATGGTTTTAGCATGATATGTTTGGAATTTGGCTAAACTCATGAAATTAGAATAATTCTTATGAATTATGAAGCCTATGGAAGATGAAATTTTGAATTTATGAAAGTGTGTGTGTGAAATTTCCCTTTTGAAAAGCCAAAACCGTGAATATGGAAAAGAAGGAGAGAAAGAGATTTAGCCATTTAATGTGTTTTTGGAAGATCAGTAATGTACACGGGGTAGAACACGGCCCATGTTGTACCTTGTGTTCTTCATCGAAGGCTGATCAGTAATGTACACGAGGTATGACACGGCCCGTGTCTACCCCCATGTTCTTCTCTGAGCAGTCCAGTGACGCCCCGAAGTAATCCAGAAAGAAACACGGCCCTAAACACGGGGTATGGGAACCCCGTGTTCTTTGTCAAGTGAACAATTTGGTTTTGATTCTTCACGATTTGCACGGTTTTTCCTCCAGATCCTTTTCTAATGCTCATATTCAAAGCCTGAAAATAAAATATAGAGCATCTAAGTATGCATTTATCAATGTGAAAGAAGTGAAGAATACATGAGGTTTAAGGAAAATGATGATGTTCTAATAAGAACTATGATGTGTCTTTATGTAGACTAAGGAGTGACAAGTTGGAAAGGCAAGGAGAATTGTAAAGAAGTTTTTAAGTGAGGGCAAAGGAAACATCACTATTGGAAGCTTATAAAAGGTAGCTAGCTTTATCCTTAAGCTCTGTTTTCTATTTACATGATTTTCTATATATTATGCCATTGTATGGAATGTATATGAAATAGCTATGTGCGCATTCCGGGAAGACAGTAAATGCTGTGTGTGAGGCCTATGGCCTGAGTTCCCCGGGATGATAATGAAATTGCTGTGTGCAGTACCTATGGCCCGAGTACCTCGGAAAGACAGTGAAATACTGTATGTGAGGCCTATAGCCCGAGTACCCCGAGAAGACAGTGAAATTGCTGTATATGAGGCCTAGGTACGATTATCTGTGATGGCCATCTAGATAGCTATATAAGTCCTTGAATGGGCTTGATGATTGCTGTGCGAAATGCATATTTCTTACAATGGTATGGAATGAGATGATAAATGACTAATTAATTTTGAATGTATGTTTTATTTGCTTAAGGATCTGGAACGGCTTGATACATTTTTATGGTAATGGCTAGCTACTGGGAAACTCTGTTTCTTATGTTTCTGTATTATTACTAACCATTCTAGGTGATGCTTCTAAAGGCCCTCTTGACAAAGGAGAATAAAGTTTTGAAGTTGTATTAAAAATGATTATATAGTTGGTGATATTGTAAGTGATGGATGTGTGTTTTGTAAGTTGAACTTTTGGCATAATTACATGACCCTTGCCTACATTGTATGAAATACAGAAATTTGAGGAATTGTGAGCTAGCTTAGAGTAGAAGGCAAATTAGTATGCATTAATTACCTATTTAATGAGGATTAAGGTGTTAATGAGTGAGGGAGTTTACAGAAGTACTATCTACAACATATTAAAAGATCATAATACAAATTATACAATTTACTACCCATATAAACCTAATAAAAGAAAGGTTCCCTTTTAGAGCATCTTAAAGGAAAATCAAGACTTAAGTTAAGTAAATAAGACTCATCAAAGCAGCCTTCATTAGGTAGTTAAGGATAGTAACAAGAGGGTGGAAATAGTAAAGCTTGCCTTGGAAAACCAACACTAGTATCAATAAGTTAGATGACATAATACACAAGTACCCTTTACAACACCTTAAAAAACCAAAATAAATAGTATAGAATCTAGTAGTTACACAAAACTAACTGAAATTAATAGAAAAAGGAACTTGCATCTAGGAAAAAAAGTTATAAATCAAGCCCTTATAGCACTCTAAAATTACCCTTAACAATTATAATATTGTCAAATCTAATATCAAACTCCTAATTATTCCTTGGTAAATATCCTCATCCATATTGCCATTTCAAAATGATGAACAAATAATTAAAAAAAAAGCTCCAAGTGATATCTTAAGCAAGATTATCATAATCCTTAGCAAATTCCTCATAAGATAAACAAAGAAGAGAATTTTAGCTTGAAAATTCAACTTTCCTTATAAGGAAATCATGTAAAGTTGCAAATTAACCTGGGATGTAAAGCACAGGGAATTCCAAAAGTCATGGCCTTTGAAAGAGTTAGGAAAATATAATCCACATTCCTAATTAAAACTATATAAATGAAAAATATAATATGAATTTCATTCAAATTTCCTTCCTTTCTTTTGTTAGAAATTTCCTGTCCCTTTCCCTAGAAAAATGAAAACTTTCCTCTAGTAATCTAATTAAATATACATGATGATTATATTCAGGTTAAGAGAAAAAACCTAAAGATGGGTCATCTGATGTAGTCCTAGTGGAAGCAACCATAAAAAGCTACTGAAGAGAATTAATAATGTGCTTCAAGGGTCAATTCAAGAGGCTTGAATGCATAAAGACGAGAGGTTGGAGATGTGCATTTGAGCTAGTTGATGCTATGTTGACCATTTTAGGCTTTAGTTTACATTTTATTATTTTGTTATATTTTGAGATTTATTAGACCTTTTATCTATTAATGACTTTGGCCTATTATTTTTACCATTTATCTAAAGTTACTATTATTCATTTGATGACATTTAATAGTGGGCTTAGTTCATAAGTTAGTATTAATCCTACTTAGACTAATTAGAGCTTAATTAGTCCTAGTTGACTTGTTGAATTTTTAACCTATATAATGAGGGTTATTCCTTATATAAATGGAAGATTTAGATCATTGGTGAAATAGAATTGACTTTACCTTCTTTAAAGCATGTGATTCTCTCTTAAGTTGTTAAATGAACTTTTGACTTATTAAAGGGATTCAACTCTTGTGAAGTCAATCTTCACTTATCAAGGATTCATCCTTGTGGCATGATTATTTTACATTTATTAAAGGATTTTCATCCTTTGTAGCATGTTCTTCATCACTTATTATTCTTATTCTTCCTCTTCTGAAGTGTGGTGTGACTATCCTTTTATTTTAAATTTATTTTGCTAAATTTTAGGATGTTACATCATTTAGTATTAGAAGTTTATTTCCTAACTTTTAGATTTAATTGCTTGCTATCTCATTTCTATTCTATATTATTTTAGTTCTATTATTCTATTCAATTGCTTCAATTTGATACTGTGTCTTTATTTTTTAATCACATTTTTATTCTAATTGGTGGTATTTATTTTAATTCATTTCGCTATTTATGTATCTCATTTTATTTTTGTTATTCATATATTCATTTCTTTTTGATTAAATTCATTATTGCTTATTGTTACAACCTTTAATTGTTTCATTTGTTATGTTTACAGTTGTTAGTTTTATTATTGTGTCTATTTTGAATTGCATTGAAGTTATTTGATTCAAGTCCTATTCATCATTTATTGTTTTATCTTATTCAGTGTTAAATTTATTCAAGTTCAGTGTTGTCCATTGTGTGTTCATGCCATGTTTATCTAAAGTTTAATGTTACTATCCAATTTGTGTCTCATTGTCATGCACTATTTTAATTGTGTATTGTTGGAATTGGTCATTAATTTGTGTGTCTTGGTGTGCCTTATAGCTATTTGATTTTTGTTTGAGTCAATGCAAAATGCTTTTATGGTGCTATTCACTTTTGTTGAGTTGAGTTTATATTGGTTTAATTTCAATTCAATTATTATGTTCAATTTATTCTATGCTATTCATTCTATTACATTTCATCACATTAATTTGCAAGTATTCTTTATGTCATTCCTTTTGAATTTTGTCTATTTATGAGTTATTTTTTATTTTGTCCAATTTGTATAGTGTTTTAAGTTAAATAATTCTCATCACTTTTCTGGTAGTGATGTTGGTTCAATTTAACTTTCACAATGCTATTTTTCCTATTTGTATTTGCATGTTATCCTTCTTAATTTCTCCATTTTGACGAGTCTTGTTAATTGCTTTATTTAATTCCATTTTAACTAGTCAATTTTATCTTTTATTTATTGCAAATCTAGTCCTTTTTTTTTCATTCTATTTGTTTTATCTTTGATTCTATTTAGTTTTTGTCCAATTTGGTTCCATTCAATTAACACTTCATCCTACTATTAGTACTGTCCAATTTGAGTCCGTGGTTTAGTATTACATTCATGTCTTAGTTTGGTTCCATTTGAATTTTTTTGTATCATTGTGCATATGTAAGCTTAATTGCATGCCTTGCAGTTTATAGGTTTAAGTTACAGAAAACAAAAGAATAGTAGTGCCAAAAGAACAAAATAAAGAAAAATAAGTTATTAAAGTATAGTAAAGTAAAAAATAAAGGAAAAAAAATAAGTGAGATAGTTGAAAGCAAAAGAGAAACAAGTGATACAAAATAAAACAAAAGAAAAAATTATTCAAAAAGAAAAAAAAGAAAGAACAAGTGAAATATAGAAGAAGAAGGAGGAGGAGGAAGAGAAAGCAAAAACATAAGAAATTATGAAGTTGAAAAATCAAGGAAGTTGTTTGAAGTTGTGAAAAAATAAAAAGAGTAATGAAATGAAAAACAAAAGAAAAGAAAATTAAAAATTGTTAGCTTACAATTTTAGGTGTTCATTTGAAGCCATTTTTTTCATTGTCCTAATCCTTGATTCCTTTTCCAATTCTCACCTTTAAGTCATTTTTGTCTTAATTTTTTAGTCTTTTTATCCTAAATCTTTAAGTTATTCTGATTGTCATAATTTTAGGCATAATCATAAGTCTTTGTTTTGATTCTTATTATCTCTTTTTCTTTAGTTGTTTGATTTTAATCTTAAGTCCTAATTAGTCCATTTTTTAAAATTTCCATTTATTGTTTCTTTAAATGTTTTGTTTGATATGTTAAAGTTGTTTAAACCTTTGATTGGTGAATTTAATTGTCATAATTATTGAATCTTGTTAGTTATGTCTTCTAATTCTCAAAGAATCATAAGAAGGAAAGATAAGAATGGAAAAAAGTAAAAGAGTGTAAAATCATTTGAGGGTAAAAGTTTTAATCAGAGTGCAAACACAAAAATGGGTACCTTTAAATCAAATAAGATGTGTGCTCCTATGGGTTCTTTCCTTTGTCTAACATTTCTTGCAAGTATATCTCTTCAGGATGATAAGAGTTAGTGGTGATAACGATAATAAAGAATATGTTAGGTCCATGTTGAAGAATTTGCTATAAACAATGGAAAATTTCAATGAGAAATATGGAAAAAGTAATAGAGATAGAAAAACAAAATGATAAACATTTTGAAGATAAAGATGGTAGGGAGAAAAGAAAGCAACATCATAATTCCAAAAGAAGTTATAGAAGAATTGAAAGGAAGTATAATAAAAGAAGAGATGATAAGTAAAGAAAAGATAAAGTAGACCCCAATTTTAATAGTGTTAAAAAGATGTTTCCTTTATTTCAAAGGAAGAATGATCTAAAAGCTTATATAGAATAGGAAAAGAAGATGGAAGTGATCTTCGAATATCACCACTATTCTAAAGAGAGGAAAGTGAAACTTATCACTTATTAATTTAATGATTATGTTAACATTTGGTGGTATTAACTTGAGTCATCTAGAAGAAGAAATGGTGGAAAGCTTATTGCTATTTGGGAAGATACGAAGGCAATTATGAAGGAAAAGTTCATTCTTAACTCTTCCAGAAATAGCCATCATTTTTGTTCCTCACAAGAGCTATTAAAGAAGAAATTTGAAAAGAAAGAAGATAAGGACTATGAACAGTACAAGATTAAATCCTCATTTAAATCCAAGGAAGAAAAATCCAAAGGTAATGTTAAGTACAAAGGAGAATCATTATCAAAGCCTAAAGGTAAAATGTCAAAAAGTAAAGTCAAAGTTAAAGAGCATCAAAAGCATACCTATGATCAGTGTTTCAAGTGTTTAGAGCATGATCATCAAGCTATTAATTGTCTAATCAAGAAATCCTTAAAGATTCAAAAAGCTTTGGGGAAACAAGCTAAGGAAGAAAGTCAAAAGTTAAGGGAGAATATCTTCTATACAAGGTTTAAGGTAAAGGAAAAGGTTTGCATTATTAATAGTGATAGTTGTGCTAATGTTGTTATTACCAATATAATAAAGAAATTGAACTTACCTACTTTGGAATACCCTACCCCATACAAGTTACAATGATTAAATTATAGTGGTGAAGTAGAGGTAACAAAGCAAGTGTTAGTTTCATTTTTTATTGGTAAACACCAAGTTAAGGCGCTATGTGATGTTGTTCCTATGAATGTTTGTTATTTATTGCTTGGAAGACCTTGGTAATTTGATATAAAAGTCATTCATGATGGAGTTTTTGACAAATATAGCTTTGAGATGAAAGGAAGAAAAATAATTCTTAAACATTTAGCCATAAAATAAGTGTATAAGGGTCAATTAAATATGTAAAAGAAAAGAAAAGAAAAGAAGAAGAAAAGAAAAAGAGAAAGAAAGATAAGAAAAAAGAGTGGAAAAAGAATAGAAAGGAGAAAAGGGTAAAGAAGAATGAAAACCATGAAAAGAAAAGGATTGATAATGAGAAAAATTTGAATTAAAAGAAAAAGAAAGTGATTATATAGATAAAGAGAGAAAAATTGTGTTAAGGCAAAAACAAAAAAAAATGAAGAATTGAATGTAATTAGAAAAATAAGTGGGATAAAAGATGTTTTCTATATTTCTAGGCCAATTATCTTGTACAAAAAAACCTATAAAAATGTTATTAATATTAAATTTGTGTTGTCAAGTGCTGATGATTTTATTTTATAGAAATTCCAAGATGTCCTTCCAAAATAATCTTCAAAAGAGTTAACATGTATGAGAGGGAAAGTGCCTTAAATAGAGAAAGTAACAATATTGTGATAATTGATATGTTATTTTAAAAGTATACTTTCATTCCTACTTTACACATTAAATTGTTGGGTTTTGAAAATATTGAGAATTTGTATATGAATGATTAAGATTTTGCTACCCGTTATAAGATTTTACTAGTCTTCTACATATTAATTATGCTTCATATGTTGATGTTTGCGAGGAAATAGTTTTTAGAAGCATTTTTAAGCATGATAAATTTTTGTTTAAGAGAAGTAACTTGTATGTGCCTAAAAGTTTTCTAAGAGATTTGCTTGGTAGAGAAGCCCATGGATGTGATTTGATGAAATATATTAGGATTAAGGAAACTCTTGATATTGTGCTTAATAAGTTGCATAACCCTTATATTTTTTACAAGCATGGTTTGAAAAGGGGATACCATCCAATTTGCTTGAGAAAATGTGATACATGAAAAATTATTTTCAAAATAAAGCATGATTTATATGAGTGGTTGCCTTTGACACTTGGTTTGTTTAATGCATAAAGTACTTCCATGAGTTTAGTTAATCATATTTTGTATGTTTTCATTAAAAAATTTGTTGTCATTGGCTTTTATGGTTTTCATGAGCTTAAAAGATAGATTTTATTTTTGCTTAAGAATGTAATGGATTGGAGAGTTTGCTTGCCACATAATGTTGATATTCTTATGCATAATAAAAGCATAGATGAATATGTTAATTCTTTGAAATATGTTTTGTAGGCTTTTAAAATTGAAAAATTAAGTGACAATTTTAAAACATATTCTCTTTGCATAGAAAGAATTATATTCTTAAGGAATGTTATGTGTGGCAAAGAAATAAAGGTCAATGAAATAAAAGTTAAGGTAATTGAAGAATAGCCTCCTCTTAGGTCTTTTAGTGAGATTAGGAGCTTTTATGATTTGGCTAGCTTTTATAAGAAATTTATGAAGGACTATTATACTTTAACCATACCATTAATTTTAATTATTTTCCTAAATTTTGCTCATTTTATATTTGATCCAAATGGTTGTTTTATTGATAGTGTGAGTCAAAAAGAAGACTCTCAAATCTGAGAAAATCCAAGTTATATCTAAGTGGAGAAGGGTCATTCCAAGAGCTTGATGAGATAATGATTATACTTTTAATTTGAATTCTTATAGTGAGTCTACCATGAGTGCTTCTTTTGATGAATCTAATCTTATTCCTTTTGATATAGGTTTCTAAGATTTAAGGATAAATCTTTTTGAAGAAATAGTTATGATGTGATCTTAGGAAAGGCAACCATAAAGAGCTATCTAAGAAGATCAAAGATGTGCCTTAACCATTAATTCAAAAGTTTTGGATACACAAAGAGGAGAACTTGGAGATATACATTTTGGCCATGTGCTTAAAGAATACCCATTTTAGGCTTTTTTAGCCTTTTATTTGCATTTAATGTTTAAAGACATGGTGAGCCTTTCTTTTGTGTTAGTAACTTTGCCTCTTTATTTTTACCATTTATCTAAAGTTACTATTATTCATTTGATGATGTTTAATGGTAGACTTTGTTATTAAGTTAGTATTAGGCCTACCTAGACCCAATAGAGCCTAATTAGTCTAAGTTAACCTATTGACTTCTTAGCTTATACGAAGAAGGTTGTTCCTTATAGAAATGGAAGATTTGGATCATTGGTGAAATAAATTTATCTTTTTTGTGAAAATGCAATTCTTTCTTGAATTCTTGAATGAACTTATGATTTATCAAAAAGATTCAACCCTTATGTGTCAATTTTCACTTATCAATGATTCGTTCTTGTGGCATGATTCCTTATCACTTATTGCACCCATCCTTTCTTTATTGGAGCATGATGTGACTATCCTTTTTTTATTTATTTTGTTGAATTTTGGAACAATCTATCAATTAGATTTACATAATTATCACACCTCTATAACACTAACAGCACCTCTATTCATAAAATCATTAGCACTTAGGTCAATAAATCTAATGATAGAAAAGAATGTCTCTATGCAAAATCTAAGTCTTCAAAAGTATCCAAAAAAAAAAAGAACAAAATACAAAAGCAATTTGGGTAAATAAATCATATATAATACAAAAAAAAATCTCATATGATTTTATATAAAGTTAGCTTGACAATTTAATAAATATGATTATTACCATTCAAATTAAAGAACTTCATTACCAAAAATATATGTATAGTAAAATTCTACTAATTAAATTTTAATAATTTGTCTTAACCAACTATAGGATATTTTCTTTTGATAAAAGTAATTCAATCTAAGAGACTCAAAAAGTTTACAATTCCATCTATCACAATTATCAATATGAAGGCCAGAAAGTTAAACTATCACAATTATCAATCATAAGACATCTTTAGTTCCTTGTGTTCTAAAGTAGTAACATAAAGATTAACAATCTAAAGACCAAAAAGGATACTAATTCAATTGAAAGTAGAAAAGTCTACTTACAAGAGGTTTAAAGCATTTACAACCTTATAGTATCAAAAATTTGGTCATGCTTATCATGGTGTTACTTCCAAACTTATAATGCACTATGAACAGTAAAAAAAATAGTAACTAAGGGTAGTTCCATGTAGCAATGACATAGTTTGGACAACAAAAATTCTCTATATGTTGACCTTTCTTATTTATAAAAAAGAGGAAAATAAATAGATCAAAGACACAAAATGAAATTAAGAAGAATTGCTATCTTATGCTAGCCATTAAGACAAAAATGGAATTTAATGGCCTTCAACAAATTGGGAAGGTACAAAATCAAGGATGGTCATTGATATTGTATGTTTTTAAGATGTCAAAACATAAAGTCTACTGCTATTTTTTATATTCAAATACCAAGAGGAAAGTGCTTACTCTAAATAATCAATCTGGATTTTTTGAATTAAAATGAAATCCTACAAAAACAAAACAAACAAAATAAGATGAAGTGAAGTTCAATATAAAAAAATTCAGAAGTTTGTATCTCTTAGTTACCTTCTAGTTAAAAAAGATTTAAAAAAAGAAAGGAAAAGGAGAAAAAAAAGGTGGGTTAGGCTTAGTACAACAAATATAAGTAAGTTAATGAAAAAAAGCCTTCATATTTATAATTGTTAAAAAGAGCATCTAAGAAATTTACTATAACTTCATTGATTCTTAAGAACAAAGTTTAATAATAAAAATAAGAATGAATAAAGATAGAAATCTAATCCAGAAAGTCTAACAAAATTAACCTAAATGTGACCTTAAGAAATAAAGATAAATTGCATGATTTATAAATAAAAAAACAAAAATCAATTAAAATAGCACCTTGAAAGAATTCTAAATCCAACGATATTTAATAACTATATATTAGATTCAAATTCCTTATTAAAATTCACAAATCAACAACTTGCTAAAAAGAACTCTCATAATCCCTTATAGATAAACATATAAAACATAACAAATGAAAAAACAATAACTAGAACAATACTAAAGAATAACACTAAATAAACCAAAATATCAATCAATATAAAAATGCATAATGTCAAACCAAAATGACAATATAAAAAAAAGTATAAGATTTTTAGCTAAAAAAGAGAAAAGTCATTCTTCTAAATTTGAAAAGTTGTAAGGACAAATCAAGTCCTTCTCAAAACCCATAACATAATGCAAAAAAATTCTACACTAAATAACTTCAAGATGATACATACATTACTTTTTTAGTACCTTTCTAGTGTTAGATAATACATATTTCATTCTAAGTTCATAAATGTTTTAAGAGGAAAATGTTCTATAAAAAAATTGAAATGTAAATGCAAATAATGTATTATAAATAGTATAGAGTTGCTCTTGAAAGAAAGCTTAATGAAAAAGCCATAAAGTAATCATATTCGAAGTTCATTGATAGTTAAACAAATTTCCTTACTTACAATTGCCAAAAATCCTAAAGGAACTTACACATGTACTTATTTTTGTAGATACAAAGAAATAGAGCAATAGTGAAAACAAAGAAGGAAATTTAGAATTCATACAAAAAATAAGCAATACATGCTAGTTCTCTATTACAATAGGAGTATATTTCACCACATGATATCATGAAGCAATGTCAAATTTAAGAGTTTAAAGCAATTGATAGCAATCATGACTATTTTAGAAAACAAAATATTCTCCCCATTAAATAATGTGTAACTTGCTACATGTATCATCACAATAAAAATGTTTTAATTTAAAATTTCATAAAGCTCTTTTTGACATTAATCCAAATAGTTAAGTGATGATAAAAGAATACAGACTAATTACTATTGATTAAGTAATTATAAATCCCTTCAAAAATTATTGATTACTAACTAAAATCCAATTAAATGGTAGAAGGTTGCACCTTTGAATAGGAGATATATTTTAGAACTAAAATAAAAAGATAACCGCATAACTTTTTCATTACCTTATATATATTTAATTTTAAGCTCATAAGCTTCATCTAAGATCATAAAAGAAAGAGGGAATGAAATTAAAATACATGCATAATAAAATGAAAGTACATCATTTGGTCTTTTAACCCATAATTAATTCAAATTATATCAACATGAGAATGATAGATAACATGTGTTTTATGATTGAAATAGAAGAAAATTTTGAACACATTTCATTAAACATTTGGAATGCAAATTGATTATTAGAAGACTAAAAAGTAAATTGATACATGCTATTAGTATTTTGAAATTGCAATTAAAAGAAAAAATTGAAGCAATAAGTGTTGACCATTAACATAACAAAACAAAATTTTCGAAGAGAGAAGGACGACCAAAAGTAGAAAGCTCTATAAAAGAAACAAATCTACAAAGCTCAAATTCAAAACTCACAATGGACAAAATATCAACAACCTAAAAACTCATCCTCCCTGCTAAATGAAACAGGACACCTCAACTATTTCAATATTTATAGAAGCCAAACCTTAAATTCAGTAAATAATTGTGTTCTCATCATTGTGAAAAATCAAGTGCTCTTCACCTGGTCACTAACTAGCCACTGCCTAAATATGGATGCCACTTGTGAAAGGAAGGGATCCTTTAGCACATTGTTAGAGAGATTTGAGAAGGAGGCTTTTGGCAAATCCTTGCATCCAGATCAATTTCATTTTAAACACTAGTAAGATCAAATGGGAAAAATATATTAGGTAGGCAATTAAATTCCAAAGAATTTTGCAGTGATTTTATGAAATACATATTCATAACTTATACAACTCTAAGAAACATTATCATAAACAATTAGAAAGCAATCCACTAATACAAAAAAAAACACAATTCAAAAAATTACCGTTGCTAAAATATCAAACTTTATAAACAAAGTAACACAAAATTGAAGGTGGATGAAAGGGGAAAAAACAATGTTGACAAAAACATAATTTAGAACATTACCATTGCTAAAATATCAAACTCTATAAATAGAGTAATACAAAAATTGGAGGTGGATAAAGAAAAAAAACAATAATTGAAGAAATTGATTAAGGAAAAAAGGGAAATTACAAAGAATGATTACTCAAATTAGTTCACAAAAACCCTCATCTAAACTAACAATGGAAAAATAAAAGCATAAAAATACTTAGCTCACTAAACAAAATAGGACAACAATGATGGTAATTTAATGCATTACCTAATAAAATCAAACATAGAAAAGGAATGCATGCCAAAGTTTTCCAATCATTAAGCTAAAATATTATGAAATTTTTTGTGCCCACCAATAAGCCGTGAGCATACTATATTTACATGCAAACCATTTGCAAATGCATAACAATCCACAATTTCTTGTGCCAATATATCCTAGCAAAACTGCTTCAAAGCATTCACATTTGAGAGAATTTTCTTTCAATAAAAAAAGAAGAGCCCTTAAGTAAGGTGAATAGTGCAAGGCCTCATTTCTCTCAACTTATCCAAATTTTCAAAGGTAAATGTAGCTAAATTTATTGTACGCCACGTCAGATGAACAATGATAGTCTTTTACTTTTAGTATATGAATGATTTTTTGTGAGAATAATAAAAAAGCTAAGAAAATTTTGTTTTTCACTTTTTTTGAGAAAATTCAAGAAAAAGCTTAGAAAATTACAAAAAAGCCATGGATGGCACCATTTTTTGTATTTCTTTTCTCTTCAATACCTATAAGACATAAACACACCATTAGAAGGTAGCAAATAGGAATCCCCTGCCCCCCTAATGCTTAAGTCAATAATGAATAGTAAAAAAAAGAATAATCTAAATATTAAAAGTAGTGTATACTTTATTTAGAAGTCGCCTAATTATAATGGTTGGAAATGGTTACTAAGTAGCTAAGTAATTATTAAATAATTAACATTATGATCCAAAAAATATAAGTATCTATCAAACATTGCCTTTAATGAATAAATCTTCTATCACATAAAAAAAAAAAGAAACATGTAAACTTAACAATACAAATGAAATAACAAAATATTGAAAACATCCTTTTTTGAATTCAAAGCATCATATATTACACAAACCTAAATTATGCTCACATATTATAAAAATCAAATGCTAAACATCATTTTTAAATGAATAAGCTAAACATAATAAGAAAAGGATAGAAGTTTGTTTTCTACTTCCTTTCTCTTATTTTTTATTGTCCTCTTGTAACAAAACTCTATAAAAGAAGAAAGTTCAATTTTCTATGTACTATTTTGCACACAATGATGGATAAGCTAGAAAGCTTTCTTTCTATTTTATCTATCTTTCATGAAAAAATTATCTTAATAAAGTTAAAACAATTACTATAATAATTTAAAATAATGACAATATTTTTCTCATGAAACACGATCAATTTAAGTTTTTTATATTTTGAATAGATTTAGCTATTTCCATCAACATTCTCATCACCTACACTTCCTTACGTATTAAATTAGTAAAAAAATAAAAAAATAAATAGGAAAAAAATAATATCATAAATATATATTTTTCTAATAGAAAAAATAGTTCCTAAGAAATAATAATCAATCTTGTTCATAAACGTTTTGGATGGAACAATGGGATCACAACAATTGAGAATATAAAAGAAATAAAGCTACCAATAAAATGCTAATTTAGTAAAAAATATGCCAATCCCAAATGATCTTTACTTGTTAATCGGCAAGGATTCAAATCTCAAAGATGATAATTATTAGAAGGGAGAAATCTATTAATATTTTAATTCCTGAAGTAGGTATTCATCCCATTTGCTGATTGAAAAAAGATAATACAAATAGTATAGCTCATAATAAATAAAAAAATAGAAGTTTAATTATTTAAATAAAATTATAGAAATTTTCATTCAAAAAATGATGTAAAGTATAAAGTTCTTACCTTTTCACCATCAATAAAAAGTACAATTTTAAAATTTCAATATAAAGGAAGAGATGTAAAGAAAAAAAGTTAAAATTTAAAATCCATCCATCAAGTTATGAAAGAATTCATGTTATGTAAGAAAAGTCATTTAGAAAAACCCCATTAAAGTAACAATACATAACTATGATTCTAAAATTCACACATTATATGACCCTAAATTAAAGCATTTCACTTTAGTAGGGTATGAATGATAGGAGAGATAAGGATAACTTCATTGAGAAGTAGAGAGTATGTTAATTGGAATGAAAAGGCTTAAAATTAATGTGTGGTAAAACTTAGAAAGAATAATGAAAATAAAGCAAGAACATAAATAAACATTAATGAATTTATGTGTGCGTATGTGAGAGAGAGAGAGAATAACCAACAAATATAGAATAGAAATTTTCAATAATTTTGTTATGAAAATAAAAGTAAAATAGCAAAAAAAATAGAAAAAGAGAATTGAATAAGAGAAAGAGTTTCTCTTATTTTTGAATATATCAAATTCTTCATACAATATTTATATATATATCATCCCATTGATTAGTATCACTAATTGAGATACCAATTGACAAGTATCACTAATGAGTACTTATTATAATTAATTACAATCAAAGATTGGATAAATCTCAATTACAATAGCTTATTAATAAATTAAAGATATTATATAAATATCCACATAAATAAATATTTATAACAATTCCTCTTAAGCATTCATTTAATAAAGAATATGGCTTTGTAAAACTTCCATTAAAAAAAACTCAATGGAGAAAAAAATTAGTGAAGGAAAAAAGAATACATTATTTTTTAGTGAATAATTTGCTTTATTAAAAACCTTAATAAAAAAAACTTAATGGAAAAAAATTGTAATATGAACTTAACTTCCTCTGTTGAGAATATCATAAAAGATCTGAGTTAATGTCCTTGCTAGTGATTCAACTAGGGACTAATTAAGCAAATTTATTATCATGATTAACTATCATAATCATTTTGTAAGCATAACAAATGGTTATTCTTTTTTATACATTATCCCTCCAATTGAGCTCTTGTACATAGCATTACCTTTATATAGATTTTTTAAAATTTCTTTCTTGAAATTTAAGAAAATTAATTTTTTACTTGTTATATACATATTAGAGAAATTGCAATTGTAATCTATCTTACTGTGAAATATAATATAGATATATCACCATACATAGTAATATAAGATTAAACTTCATGTAGATCAAACATTGCACATCTACATAACTAAATAGTTATAACTCAAAATTTATATAAATAAAATAATCTTATATCATTATTGTATAAAAATTTCAAAAATATGTTTAGTTTTATTCACAACAAAAAATATTTTAGTAATAAAATTTTCAAAAAGCTATATCAAGAAATATGTAATTAGTAAGATATATTAGTGTACCAAATGTACTAAGATATAATACTTCAAAATCATAAAATATTTTATTATTATTTAGAGTTCAAAGTGAATCCTTATCAATACCAAGTAATTAAATAATCATTCAATACTCAATGGATGTAGTTTATCCATATAAAAGAATCTTTACATTTTTATTAATTAATAAATGTTCTATCATTTAAATACTTGATTTACAAGTTAAGATAAAACTCAATTTTTCAAAATCTTTCATCTTAAAATCCTTTTTAAATTACTCTACTATAGTTGGAAACTTTTCATGAGCTCCAATGATATTTAAATTATCAACATATCCAATAATTCACATTCTAATAATAACACAAGAGAATATATATATATATATATATATATATATATATATATATATATATATATATATATATATATATATTCAACAAATATTTACTAAAACGATTGCAAGACATTCATTTTTAATTCATACAAAGAACTTTGTAATTGAATTGAATTGAATATATTTCTCAATATTCAAACTATATGCTTTAAACATCCAAAACTTTTTAAGAATTATAATATCATTGTCAATTATCAAGCATGAAATAAAATATAATTAAATGCATGAGATACATATCAAGTTTTTTTAATATTACCAAGAAAATTGTAATTATGATATAAAAATAAATATTTCTCATAATTAATGATAATTTTTACAAAAATTCTTATGTTACAAATCATAATTTTTCTTTGCAACTTCAATTTGCTTATTTTATGAACATAATTATATATTTATACCTTATTAACTTCACACATCAAGGGTACTTCTTTGCCTAACACCTTATAGGATTTTCTTCACTTTACAAGTAAATTAAAATTTTATATTTCTATTTGAATTGTGTCTTTTCTTTTTTTTTTCTTTTGACTACTAATCATTATTTTATACTTTCAAAAATCCTCATTAATAATAATTTTTCATAATTTTGAGTATTATATTATATATAAAAATAAACATTGTTGATAACTATTTTCCTTTTAATTCTTTTTCATTAAAAACATAATCAATTGAGATAACATAATTAATTGATATGGCTTTATTTTCACATATTTGAAATACCTAAACTTCTTTTAAAAATTTATCATTATATCTCAAATCTTTTCAAGAGTACTTAATTCCTCAATAAAACCATTTTATTACTAAAGCCTTTTTATTTATTTTTTCATTCCTTATTTTTAGAATATTTATATTTAGAACCAATAAATTTATCATATTGCAGCTATGTTCAAAAATTTTGAAGGAAGTGTCAATAGCAAGAGTTGAGTCTAGGTCTTAGTATGGAAACCCTTGTCGAGTTCTCTCGATAATCCTTGTGTGTCTTCACCACCTTAGTGTATTCTCTACTTTCTTTCCTCCTATCCAATTGCTTTTCATACTGTTAATGATATTCAATTAGTGGTTAACTGTGTGTTTGTACCGGTTTGGAGGATTTC
Organism: Sindora glabra; assembly: GCA_020226215.1. Taxonomy (NCBI): domain Eukaryota; kingdom Viridiplantae; phylum Streptophyta; class Magnoliopsida; order Fabales; family Fabaceae; genus Sindora; species Sindora glabra. The sequence goes on from CM035227.1 coordinate 66,995,193, forward strand.
TTAATTACCGCTGAGTCTTGACTCTTTCTGGCTGGAGTGGGTAGGCATCTTGTGTATCACCAGCTAATAAAATATATCATGGCGCAAGTCAGAGAGACGAGCTGGTCAGAAAGCACTTCAGAGTTAAAAAGTAGATCCTTGGGTCATTTGGACCATTTGAATAACAATCTTACTTTCCTCTCGTGCCATGGCCCAATCCTTCTTTTCAATCCTGTAGTAGTATAACAAAATCAGGAAAGGTGTAGTTACCCTCTAGTCTGCTGTTTACTTGATGACAGGTATCTTTCTGCTTACTCATTAGATGATGATCGCATATGCCTTGGTGGCTTAGAGGCCCATTTAGAGTTATCGGGCGAGTTAGGAAGGCCTATACTATTCAATTTCAACGTGAAGATGACAGAGATTATGTGTTTAGAAATGGGCGTTGGTTAGTCCATGAGGCCCTTCTAATTCCAGATACTTGGGAACCCAATATTAGGCTGGATACTATTGACACTTTTCCTACTTAGGTTCAGTTATGGGATCTTCCTTTAAAATATCATATTGTTCCTTTTGCTGAACACATGGGATTCAAGACTGGAGAAGTCCAGTGAATTGATTGGCCATCCAGATATCCACGCAATTTTTGGTTTATTCGTCTACGTATTCATATCAAAGTCTCTGGTTTATTCATGTACGTGAGGCCCGTGAACCTCTCTTTATTAGGCTTTCATTTACAGCTGGATAATGGGTCTTATGTGTGGATCCAATGCAAAGTTTTTAACTCGTGTTTTGCTTGTGGTAGAATTGGACATACTCATGATTCGTGTACTCATAGCTGTGAACAAGTTACAGCAGATATTGAGCAGCAAATGAGATATCAGAAGGAAATTTAATGCAGAGATAGGTGCTGTAATGGAAAAACTGCATTTTGTTGCGGAGGCAAGAGCTTTTGATACCAGTCCTAGAAGACTTACAACTAAAATTAGACCCCAGTTTGAAGCATTATTTGCCGGTTGACGTTTCTAGAGCCCACTCTAACAGTAATTAAGACCCAAGTTATTTCCTTTGACGTGGTTCAACAACACCGATCTGAGGAATCTTCTAATGAGGATCCTTCTGAACAAATGAATACGGTGTGGGCATTAAAAATAATTCTCAAGAGGACTTGATTGATCAACAGACCCATGCAGGTATTATGGAAATTCAAGGACATGAGGAGATAGGCACTACACTTCGAGAGGAGACATTTAGATCAACATTGAATGCTAAAAATTAGAATAATGATTCAGAGGCTATTGGGCAAAATCACAATATAAATTTTGATCATAATATAATTTTTTATAACAGTATGAATTTCCCAGTGGCACGTGCCTTCACTGATGAAGATTTTCCACTTGTGCAGCCAAAAAGTCCTAAGATATTCAGTTACTCCAGGTGGTTTTAAATTCTTAACTAATGCATATTCATTCAAGTAATAAAGAAGAAGAATCGAGCAACGTGGCTGCAATTCAAGCTAGTTCTTTCCAATTTTACTTTGGATGGGGATGTCATTATCTTGTGGTTAATACCTGGCCTATATTCACAGATAATCAACCCCCGAATCAATTTTCACCTGGCAATAATGAACATCACTTCTCTTTAGGACTGCCTAGCAATCAAGAGGAGAACCAAAATTCAAGTGATTTTCAATCTATGGAGACAAATGCTTTAGTAGGTGGTAGTGCTATATGTCCTGTTATACCTAATTCTTTTCCATATACTTGGTCTGGGTATTCGCATATTTTAGAGCTACAGTTTTATATCTGGTTTTGGCTTTGCTTGCGCAAGTTACTCTGTTTGCTTAATCAGTTTCAATGTGATCAAATTCAGCTGACAACTTTTGAATCCTTTAGAAAGAGAAGACAAGATTATATAGACCAACAAGTACCCAAACGACATCTAACTGTAACTGAAATTTCTAAACAAGAATTTTGAGTTTCAAGCTTCACAACAGAAGGAAATTCTAGTTGTGGCTTTAGCTCCATGGTGAATGATCGGAACTCACTATCTTCTACAACTACGATAGTTGCTGATTCAATCTCTTCAAATGGTCAAGTGATGCGTATGGATATGGTGAACTCTCCGAAAAGAAGACAGGACTCTTTTCCAGATGATGGTCATAGAAGAAGGCTTCGGATTTCCATGATTGACTTAACTCACAATGCAGGGTTTTCTAACCAGATCTCTATTCCTAAACGTTGATGTCGATGAACATAATATGTCATGAGAAAAAGAATTGATGGAGAAATTATCTAATGACTTGGCTTCCTGTTTGTTGGGGTTTGACGAGGTTGTCCCTAAACAGCCTCCTACTCAACTATGAAGATTCTATCTTGGAATTAGAGAGGAATGAGCTGTGCCTCTACAATTCTCATACTTAAACAGCTCACATCTAGAAATAGTCCTGACTTTGTGTTTCTGGTCGAAACTATGGTCTCCCAGGAAAAAGCCCATCGTATATTAAATAAATTGGGCTTTCATCATGTGGTTGGCTTGGATGAAAAAACGCATGGTGGGTATTTTATGGGGCTGGCAGTATTTATTTTAATATTATGAATTTTTATTTTAATATATTATTTATTTTATTTATTAAATATTATATAAATTTAAATATAAATATTATTTTATTAATATTAAAATTAAATATTTAATGGACATTTTGTTAGTAATTTTTTATTAATCGAGACCAATTATCATTTATAATTTTATGGTTGATCCAATTCATTGGGTTTACTTAAAGGAAGCTCATCCATCTTTTGGGGGTCTTTATTACAGGTGTATATGGACCTCCCCGGTAGAGTTATCATTAGACTATGGCAATTCATAAAGCACGCTAATTATGGTCTCAGGCAGTCTTGGTTGCTTATTGGATACTTTAAGTGCAAGGGGAACAAACTTAGTTTATGTTCAAAAATTAATGGTGCTAATGATTTTCAAGAAGCTCTTTTCGTTAGTGACCTAGTTGAATTAAAGAGTAAGGGTATTTGGTATACCTGGACCAATAATAGATCAGGCTCTGCCACTGTTTTTGAAAAATTAGACGGTGGTGTCTGTAATGATCAATGGCTAATCAAGTCCCCTTATACCTATGTTTCTGTGCTTCCTATTGCTCCTTCTGATCACTCACCTCTATTACTGCATACAACAATAGCAACAACAGCATACAACAACAGCAAAGCCTATGACTACATACAACAACAATAGCAAAGCTTTATACCACTAAGTGAGATCGGTTATATGAATCACACGACGCCATTAAATTTTATCAAAAACCGGATTTTTAGTGATATTATTCACTAAGAAAACCCTTTTTTTAACTTCCTCCAATATCTTCCCTCTACACCTTTGTACAGAGTTAAAAACCATATGATCAACTCTTTTCAGTGGTGCCTTCAATGGCCTTCTTTGCATATGACCAAACTACTTTAACTGATTTTCTGTCATCTTTTCCTCAATATGTGTCACACCAATATGCTCTCATATGCATTCATTTTGTATCTTGTCTTTTCTTATATGATCACACATCCATCTTAATATTCTCATTTCTGTTACCCCTATTTTTTGCTCTTATTATCCCTAAATATCATACATATAACATACTAGTAGATATCATACATATTACTGCACGTGTTTAGATTCCATACATATAAACATATTAGTAGATATCATACATATAAACTTCCTTTTAAGCTTAGTATCCTATTACTGCAAACAAGCAAATATCATACATATAAACAGCATGTGTTTAGAATCCAGAAAACATCAATAGGATATTCTTCGTGTTATTCTCTTATTGAAAATGCACGGAGAAAATTAGCTGAGGGATCAGTAGCATATCAATTAGTAAGAAGATTATCAAAAACCATGAGGGAGTTAAGGAAATGGGATAAGCTTAATTTTGGACCCTTAAGTTCTAAAATTGAAGAGCTGGAAAAAAAATCTTCAAACATGTCAAGAAAATCATCTTGATTTGAATATTGATCATGAGAAGGCATTAAGGCATCCACTTGAATTCTTTATGCATTGCCAACAAATCAAACTAGGCCAAAAATCAAGACAATTGTGGTTAACTAATGGTGACAAAAGTACTTGATACTTTCATATGGTGATTAACAATCAGCGCAATGAGAGAAGGATTGCAGCATTAAGAGATGAGTGTGGGAATCGGTCTTTGGATCATGTGATCTTGAGATGTTGGCCGTCCATCATTTTTCAAAACTTTTTTCATATGATTAGTTGTGTCTAATCCATAAATGAGATATCGACAAAGTTTTATATGATTAGTTGTCTTCAGAAATAATTGACCTTACTCCATTTCAGGTTCCTAAACTTAATACTTCTCACTTGGACATTCTTAATGCTCAATTTGAGGAACAGGAAATCTCTAATGCTATTTTCAATATGCATCCTGATAAGGCACTTACAGCATGATTCTTTCAATCTGATTAGAATATAGTTCGCCCTCAAGTCAAGAAAATGGTTATGTCTTTATTTGACAGAGGTTATCTGCTCAAGTGTTTGAATTCAACCAATATTTGTTTGATTCCTAAAGGTAAACAGCAAGCTACCGTATCTGATTTCAGACCTATCAGCTTATGCAATGGTGTGTACAAGATTATCTGGAAAGTCCTGGTTGCTAGGCTCCAGAAGATTATGAATGATATCATTTTGCCTCATTCCTAAAAGGACAGATCATATCTGATAATATTCTTATAGCTACTGAGGTGCTTCACTTCAAGAGAAAGACAGAGAGCAAGAATTGTTTTTGGGGAGCTCTTAAAATTGATTTTCAGAAGGCCTATGATAAAATTTCCTGGGAAGCTTAAGTTTTGAAACATATGAACTTCCCTAACAAGTGGATTTAGATTTTGATGGAATGCATTTCTACAGTATCTTATCAAATAATTATTAACGGAGACAGGACAGATCTCATCAAACCCCCAGGAGGACTTTGATAAGGTGATCCCATTTCCCCTTGTTCATTTGTGTACTAAAGTGCTTTCTGCTATGATTTAACAAGCTGAGAATCAGCGGATCATTCAAGGAATTAAAATTTGCCAGAAAGCAACTACGATTAGTCATTTATTTTACACAGATGACTTGATTATATCTTTAAGACCAATCCTGAATCTTTTAAGTCCTTAATCATATTCTTTCAAGTTTTGCTGCCTGGACTGGACTGAGTATTAATAGAGATAAATCAGAAATCCTTTTTAGTCAAAATACTCCCAATCATACTCAAGAATTTTTGGCTACAATTGTTGGAGTGAAATTAGTACCAAATGTGGGAAAATATTTAGGATCTTGGGTTGATAACTAAAAGGAAAAGATAAGATAGGAAAGGAAATAATTAACAAACTTACTAAAAAATTACATAGGCGGAAGGCTCAATCACTGTCACAAGGGCAGACAAATATTAGGTAAGGCTGTTCTCCAAAGTATCCTAATATATCACATGGCCACTACAAGATTAAAACAGTCCCATATTCAGAAGGCTAAAGCTATTATTCGGAAATTTTGGTGGGGAAACCAAGTGGATCATCAGAAAGTTCATACTGCGTACCGGGAAAAATTAAAGCAATCCATTCAACAAAGGGCTTTGGGTTTTATTGATCTCAAGGCTTGTAATGAAGTGAAGCAGATGTGGACGATTATTTCTCAACCTAATATTTTGGTTAGTAAAATTTTCCTACAAGGATATGCAGGTGGAAATGTAGAAATTATTGATAAGGTTCGAAATACAGTGTCTTCGAGATGGAGGGATATCAAGGGGGTAGGTAAATTAATTATACCCTTTTCGCTCCGCTTAGCCCTATCCCCCCCTAGGGGTATTTTAGTGATAGGTTCTCTAGGAACTGGACGATCCTATTTGATCAAACACCTAGCGACAAACTCCTATGTTCCTTTCATTATAGTATTTCCGAACAAGTTCCTGAATAACAAGCCGAAGGGTTTTCTTATTGACGATAGTGACGATATTGATGATAGTGACGATATCGACTGTGACCTTGATACGGAGCTGGAGCTTCTAACTATGATGAATGCGCTAACTATGGATATGATGCCGAAAATAGACCGATTTTATATCACCCTTCAATTCGAATTAGCAAAAGCAATATCTCCTTGTATAATAAGGATTCCAAACATTCATGATCTGGATGGGAATGAGTCGAATTACTTATCCCTCGGTTTATTAGTGAACTATCTCTCCAGGGATTGTGAAAGATGTTCCATTAGAAATATTCTTGTTATTGCTTCGACTCATATTCCCCAAAAAGTAGATCCCGCTCTAATAGCTCCGAATAAATTAAATACATGCATTAAGATACGAAGGCTTCTTATTCCACAACAACGAAAGCACTTTTTCACTCTTTCATATATTAGGGGATTTCACTTGGAAAAGAAAATGTTCCATACTAATGTATTCGGGTCCATAACTATGGGTTCCAATGTACGAGATCTTGTAGCACTTACCAATGAGGCCCTATCGATTAGTATTATACAAAAGAAATCCATTATAGACACTAATATAATTCGATCTGCTCTTCATAGACAAACTTGGGATTTGCGATCCAAGGTAAGATCGGTTCAGGATCATGGGATCCTTTTCTATCAGATAGGAAGGGCTGTTTCACAAAATGTACTTCTAAGTAATTGCTCCATAGATCCTATATCTATCTATATGAAGAAGAAATCATGTAACGAAAGGAATTCTTATTTGTACAAATGGTACTTCAAACTTGGAACGAGCATGAAG